>JAPDSC010107452.1:461448-566428 GCA_026290005.1 Latrodectus geometricus
TCTCATTTTACGAAGTCCATGTTTTTATCTTAGTGAAGTACTTTTTCTCTCTCCTTATAATTATATTATAAATAATTTTAGCATTTAATTCTTATTAGGATTTGCTTTATAATTTTTGGCAATTTTTAAATCGACTTAAATTCATTTTCATTTAATTTTAGTGTTTAGAAGCAAAAATATTTCTTTCTAAATTGAAGGACATTTCTAATTTTCATCATTGTCGTTATGGGACTATTCTTCTACCAGGTTGATCAGTATTCTTTTATAATCAATGTAATACAATGAATTCTCAAATGTAATCATAAAATTTGCTTTGCATGAGTTAAATTAGAATTGTCTCTAAAAGAATTTTAAGTACCACATGTAAACGTTGAAATTAGAATATTCACTTTAATAAATGAGAAATTTGATTTTGAAAATTTTATTCTAGAAAGATTTTACTACTGAAATTCTAAACAGATTTTACTCTATAAATTCTAAATAATGGCACAAGTGCCATATAATAGCACAAGTGCGAATTTTTTAATTTGATGAATTTTTTGGTAGATTCTTTGTTTATCTGGCAACCTAGATTTTTACTACGTCACAGAGATCGAGAATATTGTGTAAAAAAATTCTACTTTGGTAACCCTAGTATTTACGACACAGTGAGGAAACTTTGTTTCATTTTCGAATTTTAATTAGAATTTTTGCCAGAATAATTCGTATGAAGTTTTCTAGTGTGTTTTGCAGATTTCTTAACATTTTAGATACTTGAATTCTAGGTTGTATTCTTCTTTTTCATTATTACGAAATCAATGTTTTTTTGTTCTCTTTTTTTAAATCCTAATACTTCCAGAATATATAAGCTTTTTATTATTTATCCAGTCTAATTTTATTATTTAGATGTGGAAGCATTTTTCAGGAAAGAAATTTTACATCACACATCATCTTGGTGACATTTCTTGGTAAAAATATTCAAAAATCTGCATACCCTATTATATGGCAGTTGTGACTAAATAATCTTTTAAGCCAAAGAAATTACGTAATTAACAAACAGTGACTCATGTAATTTTGATGCTCATATTCGTCATTACATATGGAAACGCATTATTTTAATTGATTTCTCAAAGAAATTATTTTTTACATTTTATTATAATACCATAACAAATCAATTATATATACTGTTAAAAATTGATTTTGTCATATAAAATTTGAATTTACATTTTTTAAACTCGTAAAATAATTTCTTTAAGAAAAAATGCTTAGTGATTGAACTAACATGGATAAATGCAGACAAATTTGATACAAAATTAAAAATGGAAAATGTTTAAGGAATTTCATAAGAGAGCTTGTGAAAATTTCATAATTAAAACATATGATACAATTAAACACATTATCTATAAATTCACAAATTTCCGGTGAATAAACTTACAATTAAATATTAACTGGGAAAAAAAAAATTTTTTTCACACTTCATTTTAATTTTTTATTTTAAAAGCTTCAGCCTTAAATCATTTCCCTAATAAAATAAACTCTTTTACTTTCAAATTTTTAAATAATTCACCATAGACTTTTTATGAGCCAAATTGGGGGAAGAAAACAATTTTCAAATGGTAACTTTTTTTCTGTTATTTTATCAGCAAGTTTTAGATAACAAATAAATTTTTCACTGTTAAATAGTACTAATGTGTTAAAAAAAAAAAAAAAAAAAAAAAAAAAAAAAAAAAAAAAAAAAAAAAAGCAATGCACTTATCTTTACGCATTATATAAAAATATTTAAAATAATTCATTAATTTTATGAATTTAATTATTCAAAAATATTTTATGAATTTACACAAATAATGAATTTATGCAAAAATATATTTTTGTATAAATAAAAATGTATAAATTTATACAAAAATATTATGAATTTATACAAAAATATAATAAAATTATTAATATCTAAATTTTTTGTGTCAGATACTAATTTTGGTTATTTTTAATAAATTTTACAATAAATAAATACTTAATAATAACACTTCACTTAAATATATTTCGATAAATTCAAAAAATGGTATACCTTGCCAGGAAAAGTCTGCTTACAAAGCACAGTAAGCATTCTAGAGAGAATAAAAGTACATTATAGTGTCAACATTAATTCAATTTTTATATTAATTATTTAAATATCAGTAACATTATAATTCCTTAAATATCAGTAACAATTTCTAAAAGATAACGCATATAGTTTCAAAATAATAATAATAATTAAAAATTACACAAAAAGTTACCAGAAAGAGTTTTCGTCCAGTTACAAATTAAAAGGATAACTGGAAATCAATCTTCCTTTTTTAGCCTCAATGAACTTGTATGAAATGAAATTTCATCTGCATTTACTTTTTACTACTTATTAATTTCATCTATGATGGTAATACATAGCTTAAAATAACTTTCTTTGTGTGTGGTCTACAAGATACATTAGTACTTGCAAACAAGTAGACTTAAAATAGATTCTAAAGAAAAAGCGATTGTTTCGGAAAAGTGAAAGGAAAATCCTCTGAAGATTGAATAATGAAGGTGAAATTCTTCGAGCAATTGATTAGATAGAAAAACTCATTTTCCTTTCCAAAGAGTGATCAATAATTACAAATCCTTGAAATCTGTTATTTCAAGGGCTCGGATTGGCCTTCCATATAAGCTGACTTTACGAGAAAAGAGATACATCCTGAAATCCGTACGTTTAAATCCAAAGATTAACGCATCTTAAATAGTAATTGATACAAAGCAAAGTTTAAAAAATCTCTTCATGAAGATACAATATGAAAAATTTTGAAAACATCTAGCTATCATAGCCGTGAAACTCATAGAAAGCCATATATTTCAAATGTCAATAAGCAAAAATGTTTAAACTTTGCCACTGAGTATGTAAATAAACTTCTAAATTTTGGCAATATAGTAATATTCTCTGATGAAAGCAAAATTTTGTATCTTTGGAATCAATTTGGGATGGAGAAATTAAGGTATGACTTTTGAGAAATAAAATCATGTTCTACAGCTAAACACGATGGAGGTGGCGTAATGATTTGGGAGTACAGGGCAGCAAGTGGAGTAGGTTGATTAAATTTTATAGACTCCACATTAGATCATATGGGATATCTAAATATATAAAAGGAAAATTTGATTCAGAATGCACATGATTTGAACCTTAGCAATAACTTTTGGTTTCAACAAGACAATGATCCAAAACACACTGCTCACAACGTAAAGTTCTGGCTGTTGTATATTATTAAATATCAGTTGCATACTCCTCCACAATCCCCAGACTTAAGTCAATCGATCATTCATGTGATTTATTTTAATACAAGATACAATGTTCGAATGTACTTAATATATCATCGAAAGATATGCTGAAACGAGTGAATATGATGGAATGAAATAATATTTCATCTGCGGAAACCACCAAGCTAGCTCAGTCTATGATTAAACGATTGGAAGAGACTCTTATACATATAAGTTTTTCCAAACAGGTATTAAAGTTTAACTGGCAGTCCATGGAAACTAATTTTTAAAGGCTTTTTACATCTATACGCAAACTTTTTCTGACTGTTTTTTTATGTAATTTTTAATTATTATTATTACTTTGAAACAATGAGTGTTATATTTCTGAATTTGTTACTTATATTTAAGAAATAATTAAAGAAATACTATATGAAAATTGAATTGGTATTGACACTATAATGTACTTATATTGTCTTTAGAATGTTTACTGCGCATTTGTACGCAGACTTTTTCTAGCAAGAGTATGTATATTTTTACGATTCAATTTCTGTAATAGTAGTTTAGTTAGAAATTTCTGACGTGTCCAATAATTTTAATAATATGTTGCATTTTGAATAATGTATGTAACAACTAGAATATAAATATAATTCATGTAAATTCTCACAAATCATCATCAAAATCAGAGTTACTTTAAAAGATTATCACTATTAGCTTTAACTTTATTATAGTTAATGCAATTGATCTCCTGATAAAATAACATATGGAATTAAAAAAAGGAAAACTATTTTAAAATGATTTTATTCCATTGAAAATTAATAACATTTATAAAAAAATATACTGACCTGCACTTTAAAATTCTCATATGAAATAAACTATAATTCGTTTTTTCATCATCATATTCAAAACGAAGTTTTAATGTTGATAATTGTTTTAAATTAGACATTTTCAGAAAAAATATAAAAGTTTGATTCGCCATTTTTTTAAATGACTAAGTGATCTTTAAAATATTTGTACGCTTTCTACTATAAGTATTTCAAACGATTTTAAATAAAGATAAAAGATACATTATTTGAAATCGTTTTCCAAAGCAAATTATAAAATATTGATTTAACGAATACATTCGCAAGCAAATTTTATATTTCTATTGCATTATATTCTTGCTACTATTTTATACTATTGTGTATAACAACCAAATATTTCTCGATTTTAAATTATATTAAGTAGGAATTATATAAGTATGGAAACATGAGCTTAACAGTCTTAATTTCAATATCATTACCAGTAGAACATCTAACCAATTCGAATCTGTAACATAGAACACTATGGTCTATAACAGGGGAGGCCAAACTTTTGCGATCTGTGGTCTACTCCACATTTAAAAAATTGAAGTTGGTTTACCAATGGCAGACCTAAATTAACGTAGCGTATATGTTTATATATTTATTTTCGGTAACAAAAAAAAAATAAATAAATAAAAAATAGTAAATTCTCTAAGCTTTCAAAAAAAAATTTTATATTAATATTTACAGAATAAACATTTACTGACGAAAATAATCAAAGTATTCATACATTAAATATTGACCATTTTATCCACTTCGTTTAGTTGAAATTTGGCACTGTATATCTGCGACAAGTTTATCATACTGTGGCTGGTACGAGCTTATTGCAATGCGTAAACACGGAATTAAATGTTCATCTGTTTAAGGCGACCGATGTTTGGTTTTTATGACGTTCATGGTTGAAAAAGAAAGAAAGATATATCGATTCAAAGTATGATTTAAAATACAAAATCAATTTGTAAATATGTGGAAATGGTTGCTCAGAAATTAATTTCCAAAAATCAGTACCACTAGGAGCTCTAGATTTAAGAAATATATCACATCTTAATTTAATAATTTCTTCCTCGACCATGACTGATGTGGTATTTATTAAATGTTCTATTTTTTCAGATATTCCATCAATGGGGACATTTTCATTAAATGGAAATATCCTAAAATTTATTATTTCTTTCAATCTAATTAATTCAGTGAATCTTCTTTCAAATTCTTCAAACGAAACATCTAAGTGTTCAGCGAAATCTTCGAAGTCTCGGTTTGGATTATGGATGCACTCTTTCTCCATTTTTTTGAAGTTTCTCGATTCATGCTTTCTTAATTGAGAAGCATACCTTTTTATCGTTTCTTTGAAAGTTTTAATCGCGCTAATAATGTCTGTTAAACATTTATTTTTTCCTTGTAGATTTAGGTTTAAGTCGTTAAGTTTTGCAGTGATATCGCAGAGAAAAGCTAGTTTCATGAGCCATTTCTCATCTTCAAATTCAGTAATGCGCTCTCCTTTCATTTGTAGAAAATTTTTTATTACTGGTAACAGAATGCGAAATTTTTTTGAAAAAAGCACCCTGGCTTAGCCACCTCACGTCTGTGTGCAATATAAGAGATCTTCGTACTCTGATTCAGTTTCTTCCAGAAGCACCCGAAATTTTCGTCTCTGAAGATTTCTTGAACGAATTGAATTGATGATTTTAACAGCAATTTGCATTATATCATTAGTATTTTTCAGCAAAATACCTGTTGATGAATAATGCAATGATAGATGGTAAAACTGGGAATTTCTTCATCATTATTGCACAAAAACCAATTCAATAAAACTAAGGCAATAAAACCAATTCGATTTCCAACCATTTCTGGAACTCCATTTGTTGTAATAGAGACCAATTAATACATTGGAAATCCTGTCTTATCAATAAAATTTTTAAATGAATTGAAGATATCTTAGCCTCTAGTTTTCCTTTCAATGGAATTATAGTTAATAACTCTTCTTTTGAAATCATATCTTCGAAAACCATTCTCACAAAAATGCATAACTGTGCAATGTCATTAATATCCGTGGATTGAAGTGATAGAAACTTACAAGATTTTCAATCGTCATTTAATAAATCCTCCAAATTTTTATTCATAGCTTAGTCCATTCCATCACAGTGTTACGCGACAATGAAATATTATTATTTATTGACGATATCATTTCAGATTTGTTTTTAAAATCGTGGAAAAGCAATTCTCCCGCTTTACAGAAAGCTTCTTTTATCAATTCTCCATCTTTTAGAATGGTTTTTTTTTTTTTTTTCGCTTTATCAAAACTTCTGTAATTTTAAAAGACTCCAATGTTACCGTTTTAGCTTTGGTGCCTGTCTTGTAAATACCGATTGCTGTTAATGTAAATTCGACTTTAATTCACGCACTTTATTTTTCGAAGTTCACTGCCGGTTGGAAAGTCTGTAGCGTATTTTAAGTGCATAGTTTTAAAATGTCTTTCGACGTTTGTTTTCGTATTTTCAACCATAAAGTGGTTGTTTGTTTCGTTACAGTGGAGATCATGGCGGCTTAACCACTTTTTATCATTTTTAAATGTTTTAAAAATCATGAAATTTTTCTCTTTTAATTAATGTTTAGAACTCAAATTTTAAAATTTTTAGCGATATTGCTTCCAAAATTTCCTGAAATCTCTATCTTTTTCTATTTATGTCTTCCACCAATTCTAGTTTTTTTACCTGGCTCTCTTACTTTTGGAAACCATTGATTGTTACGAGACACAGATTACCATGGTTTTAAGCGATTTTTAAAGAATTCCACATGCGAATGTTGACACAAGTCGTTTAAACATAGCTTAGTAGCTTTGAAAGCATTGCATCATTTTCGCCTGATGACTCGTTCAATTTTTAAGAACATTTTCTGCATAAAACATTGATTGTTTCAAATACGCGGAAAATATGACATCAAGTGCGTCTCTGTGGCTTAATTTGTTTGAGAATCGAAACTGTTGAAGCTCATTTTGTTAATAAACCGATTCTATATGTAAAAATCAAAGCATCAGGTTTGATTTTTACTTATGGAATCGGTTTATTAATCAGGTTTGAGTAGCTGTATTCTAGTGACTGGCTCCTTTGCCACCTTGATAAAAGAACAGAAAAAAGCAAAATAAAAAAAGACAAAGCATCCACTTTATGTGTAGTTTAAATTAGCAAAGATGAATTAAACGTTTACTTTTTTTTATAACCAATTATTCTATTTCTTTTTCTATTGTTGCGAATTATATTGTTGATAAAAATCACGAAACGATATTCTTGTTGTGTTAATTTATTTTAAGTACGATAGCAGTAAATTTAAATTTTTGTTTTAGAAATTGTTGTTGGATAAAGTAATTAATATTTAGATAGTTTAGGAATAATTAATGAAAAAGCTTTTGCTTAGAATATGGATTAAATCGTCAAAGTTACTGTTCACTGATTTATTTGATTATTTTTATAGGACAAATTTTAAGTTAAGGATAATTTATAAATGAGGAAGTTCAATTCAATAGCGAATTCCTTTAAATGGTGACTATTTCTCTAAATATCCTAATAATATTTGAACTGTGGACTGCATTTTTTACAATGATTTAAAAGTCTTTAAAGTGAAATAAAGTGATTTGCAATTAAATGCTATAAAACTCAGAAGTGAATTGTAAATATCTAGGTTTGTTCTACTTCTTGTTGCTTGTATTTAATAAAATGTGTGTGTTTGAGTGCTGTCATTATCATCTTCTACAATTCAATTCAATTTAGTTAATAATTGTTGAAAAATTAACAACACCACTGCAATTGGTGACCGACGGACTAAGTTTTTGTCTATGAAGTAGTAAATTATGTACTTATAATTTACATAATAATATTTCGCAAAGTACACAACATCGGACGATCAACTGAAGGTTGTTGATTCGCCAATGTGACTACCAGTTTGCTGTTTTTGCTTGCTTCTACATTCTGAATAATGCTGAATGATAATGATAGGCCCCATCGAAGTCACACTTGTTACGTTGCTACTTTCCCCTTTCTGGAAGTCTAATGTGCACCTATGGATAGCTCAGTGTGATAACTCATTCACATTTAATGGCATATCAAATTAGACAAATATATTTTGATTCTTACACTCTTCTCTTGATGTAATGTAAATCATAAAATCCCGTGTCATTCATGTTGAATAAAAAGTGAATCCACCATCTAGCTCACATTTAGATTTAGTAGCATATATACACGATAATAATAATTTAGTTCTGAAACTAAAAAAAGAATTTTAACATTAAATGCAGGTAAAGAATTTGCAGAATCAAAATGAAGAATAAGCTCAGAGTGATAAAAAAATAGGCTTAAATTATGTATTCATTTATGTCTTTTGTCTATTATTTGTCAAAAGTGCGATAATGGCCAAATGAATTAGGTCTTACACATTGATGGAATACAAAATGCAAAGATACTTCAATGACCAATTGACTTGACTTATAAAAACTATTTACTATGTAGTAATTTCTGTAGAATATAAAGTATTATTTTAGGCCTGAAAATGCGGACTTCTATATATTTTAATTTGATCGAAATATTCTGCTATGACATGAATCTTATTTGAGAGGGCATAACTATAGACAGTAAAACGAATCAGGTCACTATTCAGCTAATCTTTTGTGGGTTGAGACCTTAAGAAAATCTCCATTTTGATTTTATTGTTTGTCCCTCTACATTTTATTTTAAGACATCAGATTTATCTGATTCACTTCATATCAGCTGATATGAAATTCAATCTGCATTATTTTGAAGATGGCATCATAATAAACGATCGGTGTGTCTGAAAATTAAGAATGACAGGAGTTTTGTTTAGAATCAAGTAAACTTATAGAAATAGAATTTTATTTATAATATCTGGTAAACTTTTGTATCTCTTAAAAAATCATTTTTGTTTGCATCTAATTTTTAAATCTCTGTTATTTTGTGAGATTGCATTGCTAATAATTTGATATCTGTGTCGGTTTCGTTTTCTGTTTTTGAATTCTTTATTCGACTTCACAGTATAGAAAAACTTTATAGGATTCTTTATGTTGTGTAATATAGATTTAAGATAATAAGTTTTTGACTCATACTTAGAAATTTTTATTTCAATAACATTTTTTTTTCTGTAATCTAAATATTAAATCATGCTCTTATACCAAATTGTTTGTTGCATTTAAATATTTTTAATATAAGATATTTTTAATGTAAGATATTTTGAAATAAGGAATAGTATATTTAAATAAATTACCATTAACGGAGTAATTTTATAAACTAACATTGTTGCATATTCTTATAAATTAGTCTTTTTTATTTCCTTTTGAAAATTAAACTATCGAAGTTATAATTAATATTAATGTAAATGAAAAGTCACTTTAAATATATTTTAAAGTAATAATTGAATTATATATTTCAACAAAGTATTATGTTGAACATAATTATTTTAATGTCTTATTATTCTTATTTTCAATTTTTGAGTTTTACAAGCATTTTATATTTATTATGTAAAAGTAATTATATTTCTTTTAAAATAAATATATATTATTTATGAGCTTTGTAAAAATAAAAATGAAATCTCTTAAAAATAATTTATTTGTGGTAAATTATGTAACTAGAATTTTATTTTCTAAATATGTTTATTTTTTTAGTCAATTTTTAATGTCTACATTTTTTTTTTTTTTTTTTTTTAGTAAAATTTGATAACTTTTTAGACATGTCAGATATTTTTAAAATATTTCCTAAATATTAATAATATTTATACAGGTGTCTTGTAATCCTTTTGATATATTTTTGATATTTTTTGGTGGTTAAAAGATATTGCCAAGTTGACAAGATTGCTTGTTTATAGTTTCTTTCTAAATAAGTAAATTGATTCTGAATAGAAGTAAAAACATGTTGAATTAAATTATTGGATTCAATTATTGAATTTTTACGCATTAATTTATAATCTAATTGTATTTTTAGGTAAAGCACTTGAAGCTTATTTAGAAAATGAAATATAGCCATAAATAAATTGTTTTCCATATTTTAAGCTGCCTAGATAATACATCATGACTTTAAGATGTTATTTTCATAAAAGATGCATGGGGATGTTTTAAACTGTAATATTTTTGAAAAACTGTGACTGGTAATTTGTCTATTAAATTGAGTGTTTACTTCACTCAATTTAATAGACAAATTAATTAAATGAATATATTTTGATTATGGTTATAGAGCCCGAAAAATTCTTATTTGATTGGGTAAAATAATGTTAAACTAAATAGCTTCTTATGTAATTATGTTCAAAAATGAACTGGAAAATAAAGTTGAAAAATCTTCAACTTGAAGGGCATTCCATGTTGGAGCAGAATTTAATTTTATGCTACCATGGCTTAATTTATAGCATATAATTATTGTTTATGGTACTTAATTTATCGTTTAACTAACTAATAACTACTTATTTTATGGCTCAATTACTGCATAATTTATGGAATATATGGATAAAATGCCAAATCATTTATTTATTTATTATATCCAATTCATTGAAATCTAACAAAAAATTCTATTGTATTGATATGCACGCTGACTATTGAATTTATAATGTGACATTTCAATAATTTTGCTTATTGTATTTCCAGTTTTCAAAACCAAAACTTTTCAAATCAAATTACTGTAGCAATACTTTTTTAAAATAAATTTGATTACCAACAAAAATATGCCTTTCAAAAATTACCAGGAATCCTCTCAGAGAGGCTTTTTAGGATATTGAGTAAGATTTTCTTATAAAGTATAATAACTTATCTTTTATTTTTTTATATTTTATAAAATATTTTCATATCTTTATATTAATTATAATGCATAATGTGTTTAAAGCACAGCTTATTCTTTATGTTTATTAGCTCTAACTCTTGTGATTTTTATTAAATATTTACTGGTATCAAAATCCTGCAATTTAAGCTGTTTAACTTTACTTTCTGAAGATTCTATTACAATAGAATATAAATCAATTTTTAAATTTTTGTATTTTTGAAATGGCATTCAGGTGATGCAACACTGCAATGCTATCAAATTTAAATAGAGCCTTATTTTTTGTGATTAATTTTTGCTTAAATAATCATGAATGAAATGTCTTAAAAATATATGAATTATTCAATGTTTGGTTTAAATTATGAAAATAAAGAGTATTTCACAGAAATACATTATTCTATTACATGATGACAATCAAAATAAATTTAGATACTGTTAATAAGTAATTCATTTGCTGTTAAATTTTATAAATATTTAAGTTACATATTTGTATAAAATATTTATAATTTTGATTTCTAGTATAAATTAATGTTAATAATACTATGTGCTTTCTTTTTTTTATATAGGACTGTTTCCTACTGATTTTAGTAAATGAATCTTAAAAGTTACATTTTGTAAACATATAGTATAGCAAAATGCCTGGTTTGGAAAAAATACACTTAGAAGATGCTTTAGAGGATAATCCTCAAGTAAGACTATAATTTTTTCACTATGCAATCTTGAATTTGTTTTTAATTAAATAAAATGGTGAATATATCTAAATAATTTGTATTTTTTCTCTCTCTTTTTTCATTATGTTGTTTTCCAATACAATGTTGTAATACACTTCATGAAAGTTGAGTTTCTTTACCTACATGATAAAATTTTTTTGATGTAAATTTAACATTTGTATTATATTTTTGTATCAAATAAAAATAGTACTGAATTAAGAATTACTTTTTTCCCCCCAATTATATAGGATGAAAAATAATTTCATTTGAAATGAGTTTTAGTTTTATGAAAAATAATAGAATTTAAAAAATATTTGAAAATTATTAAAGCTCTTAAAATTCAAATTTTTTTTTTATCTTATCAAACAGATGAAAATATTTTTAGAATTCATATGTAAATTGTTATTTTAATTATAATATTAATCACTTATTAAAGTGTTTAATTTTGTATATAGATTAGAAAGAAAATATAATAAATATCTTGAACTTTTTTGCGTTTGAAATATTACTGTTATTAAATAAAGCTTATATTTTACACATAACAATCTGTTTCTTAGTGATGAAAATTTTGAAAAATTATTTTTTTAGAGTTTTGTGAGAGTAGAGACGGGATTGTATGTCATTAAAGAACATTTAATTTATTGATAAAATGCAGCGTAAAAAAGTAAATAATGATATGATTCATACATTGAATAAACTCTTTAAAGCTGAATTAATCCCTTAAACATTATTTGTTAAACCTGTAGTACAAAATAAAGGTTGAATGTTTCCTAACAAAACTAGAACTTTATGTTTGATTACTAGAAGTCAACTATGTATTATATATATATAATATGATCAAGAAAACCTTATTCTACCAATTTGGATCATGTCATTTGGGCAAAAGCTAAAAAAGAGTTGCTAAGTTAGTGACTGAATGGTCAATGATTTTGTTATTAGCTCTTAAATTTGTGGAGTCAACCACTATTTTTGCATGGATGCTTGTGATTTATTTATACATGGATGTTTGTGATTTGGAATGAATTTTCGTTGATCTTAATTAAATTATAATAGTTGTTGTGAAAGTTGTGTTGGTATGATTGGAGAACAATGAATCAAAACAAATTTTTAAAAAGTTTCCTTTTAATTTATAGTTTTTTTGAAAAATTAGTTTTCTATTATGCTTTCTTTATGATCCCTCAACTATAAACTTTCTTGTAATCTTAATATTGATCATTTTGCTAATTTATATAAAAATATATATTGTTGTGTGTGTTCAATATTGTCTTAAAATTATGGCAAAATATATAATTTCTAAATATTTTAATTATGTGAAATGTATTTTTATTATTTACAAGAAAATATTTTTCTGGATAATAAAATCACTATTTTTCAAGAAATAATTTTTTTGTATTTAGTCATGTTCTTATTTGCTGTGTTTTTAGGAAAAAAAATTTCTTTTGTAAGTGTATCATATTAATAAAATTATTTATTTTTTCTATTTCAAAAGACTTGTATTAAAATATTCTTTTACCTTAAATTATACAGACAAGATCTATGGTTTCTTTGTTTGAACAAGATGCTGAATTATTAAAAGATTATGTAGAAGTATTGCGATCTCATTGTGAAAAAGTTCTACATGCACAAGTTTGTATATTTAATAATTAATGTACTCATTTTTATGCATTAAATATTTCTGAATGTTTGTTCATTTTTATGCATTAAATATTTCTGAATGTTGTCAAGGGAATGGTTTTTTGACTATAAGAAGTCCATTTTTATAAAACTATTTTTATTTTTAAGCAATATAAAAGTAAATCATTTTATATCACAGATTAACCAAAAGAATTCAATTTTTTATTTATTCATCTCACATTCTTCTAAGATTTTGTAAATCATTCTTCTTAATGACTTATTTTATCCTTTGCATATCCTTGTTCCAATATCACACCTATAGATAGTGCATTTTCATAGAGCCCCAACTTTAATATTTTATTACTATGTTTTGATGCAAAACTAAGTTACTGTGCAATAATATTTGTATATTTATTTTTAACTTTTTTATTTTAGTATGTTTACTGATAAAATGACTATTTGTCATAATTTTTTTATCCCATTAATAAATCTTACTCAATCAATTAATGATTAAAGTAAAAGATTAAAATAAAAGTGCAAAAAATTTATACTTTTACCTTTCTTTAAAAGTCAAGTTACTTGTACAAATTATTAACTTGTAATATGAAAATTATTTTATATATATATATATATATATATATATATATATATACACTTCATGGAGTAAAACTCTTCTTAAAATGCATAGTCAAACTATTATAGAATGATTGAAATTAAAGTTTGAATAAATTTATACATATTAGAAATTAATGAATGTCAAAATTTATAATTCACAAAATCTTTTGAAATTAAAAACAGTAACTATTTTATTTTGCATAATTTTTTTAAATTTGATTGTTGGGTTCCATTTTTAAATTTCTTCATCAAAAGTGCTAAAACCTGTTAAAAGCCAAGGTTGCTCTCCAAGCTTCCTCCACCTGATCCAATTCCACTCAATAGTTTTCCATTGATTCATTCCCAGCAGTTTAAAGTATTTTTCCACAATCTCTAACCATCTAATAAGGAGTCTTCTTTTTTGGCATTTCCCCTCTATTCCTGGGAAAGTTTTTTTTTGTGGGGAATGTATGATAATATTTATAAATATGTCCAGCCATCTAATATTTGAAGCCATTACTATTTTAACAATGTAAGGGTCATTATATTCTTTCTAGATTTCATAGTTGTATAAAGTTCTCCATATGTTATTTTCTTTTAGTGGTTCAAAAGATTTTCCTTGATTTTGAATTTACTTATATATAATTAATTTTTTTTAATTTGTTGATTTTTGTTATTGCCTATTTTTAAAATGAGTATTTCAATTTTTTGTATAAAGAGTAAGACTATGAAATTTATTGTAATTGTAAATAACTTCAATCATTTCTGATTTTGTTTCAAAAAATTTTATATACCAAGTTAAAAGCAATCCATATAAAGTATATCTGTATGATTATTGCATAATTTTTCACAAAATTATTATTTGTATTAAATATTTATTAACAATAATCCCAATTTTATTAACATAATTGTATAAATTTTTCAGAAAGAACTTGCTTCAGCTACTTCTAATTTATCACAACACTTAAGAGCTTATGAAAATCAGGTAATTAATTAAATATTTGAATAACTTATATTTTTCATAATTCATTATTAAAACATTTATTATCATTTACAGCGATTTCCTCTAGATACAGATCCTGACAGTGTGCTCAAAACAACTCTTAAAGAATTTGCTGTTACTTTAGATGAGGTTGGTTTTTATAGTAATTGTTCTTATTTAATATCTTTCTTCTGTTCCTTGTAACATAAAAATGTTGTTAATTATGATACTTGGCCTGCCCATCTGGGACTGGACGAATGAAGTCAGAAGGAGAGTCTTCAGATTTTGAACAGAGCACTCACCCACCATGAGAGTGGAATTACGACTGTCTCATAGATGGCAGCACTATCTGAGTCTTTCAATTTAAATATAGGAAGCCAGGTAAGACCTAAGGTTTGGCTTTTAACACCCCCAGAGGCATTGATTTTAGTTAGGAACATGGAGGACATTAAGACCATGAGATATTTTATGTGGCCCAGCTGCCATTAGTGAATATGATGAATCTTTGGATAAGTTGAGGTTCAAACTCACTACCTTTCGAAAACGAGAATGACGCCCTAATGGATCAGATCATTGTAGCCCCCACATAAAAACGTGATAATATTTGGATTAAATTTAATGATATAATTGATTTGAATTAAAATTAATGATCCCTTTAAAATTTCATTTTTTTTATATTCAACTGCTCATTAAATTTGCTACTACAGGAATGCAGTAACAAAATGATATTTGGTTGGTAAATGAAGTTTTGTTTGAAAAACAAATTATTAAATTTCCAGATCCTGAATAATCAGTACCCAGAGTATCCATTTCTAGTAGTTGTAATAGCTTTCTCCTTAACTTTTTCTTAATTTATTATTGTATTCTTCTCAATATTAAGCATTACTAAATTGTTTGCAGTAAACCCATTTTTGATTGATAAATGCTTTTTTTCAATCTTGTTGATATTATTGTGACTGGCCATTTCTTTTCAATTCAATTTTTTAACAAATTATTTTATATTGTTAAGTGTTAACATTTTTGTAAATTCTGAATATATTGTAATTTACTGTGAATGATTCTTTCAATTGAGATAATAAAAGATTTACCAAAACTGTAAATAATAATATAGGATTGTTATAGATAACTGAGCAAAACTATTACAAAAATATGCAATATCTATTTTATTTCCTGAGAAGATGTTGTTTTAAAGAACTGTTTTTCTATATTACAAAATTATAAATATAGAAACTTCCTAAGAATTCTATTTTGACATTTATGTCTACTGAAAAAAGAAATGTGACAAGTCTGACTGCTCTCAACAGCTAATGTTATTGAACCCTTCACTTTTAAGAATAATGTATTACTTCATTCCATGCTAAGTAATAATAAATGAAATGGATTTGCTTTGAGTTTTTTTTATGATACTTTTTCTCGTGAACTGTAGTTGTTTTTTTTTTTTTTTTTTTTTTTTTTTTGCTTTTATGTTGTTATTTATTTTAAAATGTAAGACATTTTTTTTAAACTTTATTCTGTGATAAAATATTAAAAATACGTTGTTTCACATAATATGCTTGTTAAAAAAAGATACTTAATTACATCTAATATGAGGTGTTTATGCTTAGTTTTCTTTGAAAATTTGTAAAGGATCTTAAGGATTTTACTCTAGGGGTTTGTTCCACTATACTGAAAATGAAATTAATTTTTGAACAAAAATCAAAAAATATAAAACTCAAGGATTTCAACTTTGCATATTTTCAGGCCTTATAATTGTTTATTTTATTTTTATTTTAAAACATTTATTTAGAAATTTAAATTGTATAAAATTATCTTTGACAAATAAATTGAATTATTAATTATGATGTATAATTACATACATCATATTTGTTTAATTGCAAAATATTCCACTTTCAATCTATGAGAAGGAATTTTTAAGAATTTAAAATTAAAAGTTTTTTTATTTATAGGATTAAAATAAAAATTCTGTTTTATTATTTTAATTGTCCAAAGTATTATATCTACTAAAATAGAAATTATATACTCCATTCTTTTTTAATCAAGAGATAAAACCCACATAATGTATATTTTATATTCATGCTATTTTAAATAATTAATACAACAAAAAATGTGTTATGAGGATTTTTTAAACTTTTGATTTCTTATATTTTTTGAAAAATTTTCTTTATTATGTCAGTGAATGATCACAGACATAATAAAGGAAATTTAAGAGAATAAATATTTTAGAAATGAAATTATTCTTTGATTTGTAAATATTTTCTTCTTCTAGCTATATGGTTAAAGATTTGGAAAATAAGTTTTATCAATACTAAGATGGTTTCAATTTATATGTAATTTGTATTTTTGGAAAGTTGTTGATTTTTTTGTGGTCATTCACTTTGGAATTTTTATAATATATTCAACTTAAAAGTATACAATTTTGTTTACATTTTTGTTCGCTAAAAACTGTTTAAAATTTAACATTGAGTGTCCAAGTCTGAAATGGATAGTCTGTGGGCTAGAGCCTCACTCATGCGTGTTAGAGTCTGTTTCAGACTAGTATTCTGACGTCATGTTACAATATGATTGTATTTGGCGGGATTTTTTGCGCATCTGTCATGGCGTTGATGTACTATAGTTGTTTAAAACGAACTCTACCATTTTGTACTAGGTGGCAAAGGGCTGCACAAAAACCTCGGGAGGCCACAGGTTCCCCACCTATGTACTAGATCATATAAATGTGAAATTTTTATCTATCAAGAAAAGAGGGAAATTTTGAAAATGTTTCCCCTTTTCTGATTCAAAAAGGAATATCAGGTACAGTAGGGGAAGTCAGGAATATAAAATAAATGCGATCTGGTGAATTACTTGTGAAGATTGCATCAGTTACTCAATCATCTATCATTGCCAATATGAGACTGTTGACAAACATTGAGATGACTGTCTCACCTCACTGTAGGTTAAATTTTTCACAAGGAGTGATCTTAGCAAGGGATTTCTTGAATACTCCTATGTAAGAGATGCTAGAAAATCTCAAGGATCAGAAGGTCTGCGGTGTTAAGTGCTAATTGTCAGAAGAAATGGAAAGTAGGTATATATATTGACACTAAACATCTCGTTCTGACATATGACATGCCGGTCCTTTCAGAAAATGTTAAAGTTGGATACATGCATCTACTCGTAAGGCCATATATTCCTAATCCCTTATATTGTTTCCAAGGCCAACATTTTTAACATTCTAAAAACTCTTGCGGAGCCAAACTTACTTCGCCTGTTGCACAGTAGTTGGCCATGAGAGTACTGATTTTACTGCAAAGGAGACGCATGGCAATTACAAAGGGATCATCCCTCCTACTCTCAAAACTGTCCAATATGAGTTCTGGAAAAGGAGATTACTACTTTGAAGATAACTAATAAAGTTTTGTACCCTAGGTTTGACATATAGTCACATCTTGTACGCCAAAGTCTAGAGTAAGCTATGCAGCCGTAGCTAAAAATTTCACCAGATCTAGTAGTATTCAGATTCCTGTGCAATTTCCCTTGTTAAAATACTCCTATTATCTACTCAAAAGCCAAAACCAAATTACCTCTGATTTCTAAAAAAGCTCCTACTTACAAATCAAAATCTGCAAAGGTTTTCAAATTAAAATCTTCAAAAGAGCGTTTTTCTAGGCCTTCAATATCCACACACAAAATCTTATCCCTGGACGCTGATACTGTATCTCTACATCCCTCAGATGATGATATGTTCGAGGAATGGGCAGATGACATGCCTTCCAACTTGGGGAGAGGAGTATCTAAAACTAAACAATACTTCCTTTGTTTCTTGGAACTGCCATGATTTATGCTCTCATTTAGATGATATCAAATCCCTAATTTCAGCTCATAACTCCACATGTTTGGCACTTCAGGAAACATTCCTGAAATCTACCATCAGTGTTTCCATTGTGTGGGTTTAATTGCTTTATTAAATACTGTGGTGTGACGATGGTGCATTGTCTGATGGAATATGCATAGTTACATCTAATGATTTTCCCAGTACAGTTTAAACATTAAATATTACTCTACAGGCTGTAACTGTAAGAATACATACAACTTGCTTGATCACATTCTGTAGTTTATATTTGCCACCACATGATATCATCTGTCAAAAGGAACTCAATGTATTAGTGCATCATCTGCCTACACTATATTTGTTACTCAGTGACTTTAATGGCCATAATACTTTGTGGGGAAATGATGATATTAATTCTCATGGTCATGAGATGGGTCCATTTTTGAAAACTGTCTGTTTGATTAATACCAAAGAAAAGACATAGTTCCACAAGAATATTTCATTCTCTGTATCTTGCCATTTGTACTCTATCAATCTTTCCAATGTTGAATTTAACAGTAGGAAATGATCTACTTAATAGCGATGAGCCCTCTCGTCATCTCCCAGACTGGAGTTAGTAGTGTATGACAACGTATAATACCTACTTACTTGACAGTTGAGCAGACTGGATGCTGTTTACACAATTGGCAGCTATGGATAATGAAACGCTATTGAATGAGAGTATGAGATGAAGTCGTTCAAACTGTCACTGAAACTATCAGTGCAGCTGATATTGCAATTCCAAAATCTTCTTCTATACCACACAGGATTTGTAAACCATGGTGGAATAATGAATGTCAAAATACTTATAAGAAACTGAGGAAGATATGGGGGTTATTTCGTAGATACCTCACAACAGAGAATCTAATTGCATTTAAGAGAGCAAATGCATTAACTCATAGAGCTTGTCGTTGAAGTCAGAAGGAATCCTGGTCTCATTATGTTTCTTTGATAAGATCTTCCACATACAGTAAGCAGTTATGGAGAAAAGTGAAAGAGGCTAATGTGGTATTTATAGGGAATTTGCAATTCCTATGTTAAAAACTGGAGCTGCTATATACTCTTTTCCTATGGATATTGCTAACATCCTTGATGAAACATTTGCTAATGTCTCATGCACCAACTCTTACAGTCCTTCATTCCTAAGGATTAAGAGTCGAGCTGAGCGAAAGCCAATTCGTTTCAACCACAGGCAGTTTTGCCTTACAACTGCGAATTTCAGATGTTGAAACTGAAGAAAGCATTGAAGCAGGCCAATAACACAGTCCTGGACCTGATGGAATCAGATATAACATACTTCAACATTTAAGTCCAGACTCCCTATTGAACTTATTGCTTTTGTTGAATAAGATCTAGACTGAAAAGGAATTTCTATCTCTTTGGAATGAAGCACTAGGGATTCTGATTTTAAAACCTGGTAAGGATCCTTCAGAACCTTCGCATTATAGACCAATAGTTCTGAGGAGTTGCCTTTGTAAGACTCTCGAACATATGGTCAATGTCCGTCTTGTATATGTCTTTAAAGAAAATAAATGTATTAATATCAATCAGAGTAAATTTCGTAAAAGGAGATCCACTCTTGATAACATTACATATATGGAAACGCAAATCTGTAATGCATTTGTGCGGAAGAATCATCTGGTTTCCATCTTCTTCGACATTCAAAAGGCATACGACCGTACATGGCGATATGAAATTCTCTGTTCATTATATGACTTTGTCATTATAAGGCTTTCGAGATAATCTTACAATGTTCCTACAAAATTTTTTATGCTTCCATGATTTTAAAATACATATTGGTAACTTTTTGTCCAATACTTTTATTCAAGTCATGGGTGTACATCAAGGCTGTATTTTAAGAGTCACTATTTTTAATTTATTCATTAGAAACATCTTTAATCAAATCTCAATTCCTGTATATAGCACACTTTATGTGGATGACCTGTAAATATCTTGTCAAGGCACAAATATGCGTTTATAATTGAGAGACTACTACAAATAATTGTTAACAAATTTGCTGCATGGTGTGCTGAGAATGACTATACTTTATCTCCTACCAAGAGTATTTGTGTTCCTTTTTGCAAAAAGACCGGCTTCCATAATGATCTTACGATCTACATAAATAATACACCTATCCCTGTAGTTAACAAGGTAGAGTTTCTTGGATATAATTTTCGACTGAAAGTTAACCTTTCTTCCGCATGTTTTACATTTGCAGAAGAAGTGCGAGTGATCGCTTAATATCCTCAAGCTGCTTTCTAATACATCTTGCGGTGCTGATCACACATCACTACTTCAAGTCTACCAGTCAATTATTTTATCTCATATTGACTATGGATGTGTAGTGTATGGATCTGCTAGGTCTTTAATTTTACCCAGACTGGACACTGTTCATCCCTCTGCTTTAATAATATGTTCAGGCGCATTCCGTACATCACCCATCCGGAGTCTTTATGTAATTTGTCAACAATTGCCACTAGACCTGAGACAAATGCAGTTATCTTTCAATTACTAGGCTAAGATTATGTCAGACTGACAACATCCTTTACGTTCCTTGGCTTTTACTCCTGCATTGAAGAGATTATGTGATGCTTGCTCGTATAGCATCCGACCTTTTCTCATATGTACTAAATCTCATATTTTTTTGACAGACCTATATGGTTTCCGTTTCATAAAAACGGACTTACTTTTACATCCACCTTGATAGATTCACAGATATTTATTATTGCTATTTTTACTCAGTTTGGGAAATTGGACACAACTCCAATGATTTTACAACTTCTCTCTTCACATCACTGTCAGTATTCTCCCTACACATCTGTATTCATGGATGGATCTAAAATTGCAGGACTTGTTAATTGTGGCATTTTTTCCATAATATGAGTTAAGCTACTACCTCCATATTTACTGCTGAAGCTATGGCAATACACCTGACACTTCAGCTCGTGAATACAGAAAATTAGCATAAAATTTGCGCTTATACTAATAGCTTGACTGTTGTAGAAGCGTTGAAAAAGTCGAACACTTATAATCATCCTGTTTTGTCCAAAATTTTTCAAACTGTAGATTCCCTTGCTGGCAAGGGATATGTTATGAAATTATTAAATTCTGTTGTATCTCAAGTCGTGTAGTTCTTGAGGGCAATGATAAGGCTGCAGTTGCTAAATCTGCATTGGCTATCCTTCATCCATCTCTCCCTCTTGATGTGTTGACGCAGCTTGTCCTTTTTGGTTGTCCTTGCGCCATAAAACCAAACTTGGCATTTGATCATAGCTTCTGAATTGAATACTGAACTCCTACAGTGAATGTGAAATATCATGTTCTGTAAAGCTGGTAAATTTGCTTTATGATAATGACTTCATTTGTCTAAAAAATAGGAAATTTTTAATAAATTTTGGTTTTAAATTTTTTTTCCCAATAATTTGATGCACAATTTCAATTATTTAAGTATTTTTATTCTCATATATAAAATATTTAAATGTAGCATTAAAGAATTCAATTCTTAATTTGGCTATTCTTTAACATTTGTTTAAATGGCTCTTAATGAAGTATTGAAAGATCTTGTTGCTATTATTTAGTTTTAATGAAAATTTAATAAAAACCTTTCTGATCGAATTGTATTTAAAAAATTCGATTCGATTAGTACGGTAAGTATTCTGTAATATTGTATTTATTTAATAAATTCAATTTTTTTTTTAGTTTTTAATTTCTAATATATAATAAAAAATATCTAATTTCAAATAAAGTTCAGAGTTTTTATATTTTTATAACTCTGAGAATTGTTATTCCCTCAAATCCTAATAAAAGTGTAATTTCCCTCAAATCCTGGAATTATTGAAGTTTTGTTGTTTAGCTTACTGTTATTTGCTTACACTTGAACAATATTTAAAACAACTATTTAATTATTTTTATTTTACTTATTGTATTTTCCTGTATATAATCTGCAGTGGGGGTTATTATCCACAAGACCTTTCAAGTAAAAAAAAAGAAAAAGCATTGCATAATCTGTGCAATTTTTAGGGTGAATAGTTGAAAATATATTCTGCTGTTAATATGGTATCATATAAAACAAAAAATAATTGAAAAAACAAAAGACTAAAAATATAATAATAAATTGTACACAAAAAAAAAAAAAAAAAAAAAAAAAAAAAAAAACATTTGAGTAGACCTTATTTGGATTCACCTCATCACAAAATGCGATAAACTGTGATGAAAGCACTATATCAATCATCATGATCGATAATTAAAAAAAGAATCCCTAACAAGTTATCGATTTTTAGTTTTTTTATAACTTTTAAAACTACACTAGACATGTTTTAAAAATAAAATATATCTGCTTAGTTAACAGTTAAATGAAAGAAATAGATTATTTTTGAACTGTGCATTGAATTTTTTTTTTAAAAAAAATATTGCACTTGCTTTGTTTTCCACCTTACATTAACTTATTTGTTGCCTTTTCTATAGCTTTTTTGTTTAAAATTTGCAGTGTAACTTATGTTTTTGCTTCCACTTGACAAAGTACGAACTTCTATATTTTCAGAATGAACCAGCTCAAGTAAAAACAATTACAATAAGCAATAGCAATTTGTAATATAACTTCAATTTGCTTTAGAATTCTTTCTTAAGCATAATTGGACAAAACTGATTTATCCGAAATATATAAATTAAATCTTAGCACCAGCTGTTATTTATTTTATAAAACAAATGCCATTTCTTTCAAAACTTTACTGTAAGTTTTTCTAATGGAGAATGTCTTTTATCAGATTATATCTGTGGCAGCTTACCTCAACAAAATTCAAAACTTTTTAATACATAGTCCACACATATGGGAAGAAAGTAACTTAAATGATAGTCTCTTCATAAATTTATTATTCTTTCCAAGTGACTTCACATTTTAGATAAAAATTTCTTTAACATGTCCTTTATGTCTTAGATTTTTTTTTTAAATTGTCATAATCTTTTTTTATTAAAATTTTTTGTTTTCTCCCATTTCTCAATTTTTTCCGTATTTATTCTCTCTTTCTTTTTTAACATTTTGTGTTTTCTGTGTTTGATTTTTAGGAAAACTTTTTTTTTTTACCTTTTTGTGTTGGAATTTATTTGGTAATTAAAATTTTCTCTTTTAAACTAATTTTTTTTATATTGTTAATATTTTAATTTATAAAGTCTTTAATTTTAGGTGAGTTCATTACAACAAGTTTGTGCAGCGCAATTAGGTGATGGAATGCTTTATCCCATTAACCGTTTCATTGAAGCTGATCTTTCAGGTATTTATCTTACAGTTAATGTTAATTTACATTTATTTGGATAAAATTTGAAAGTATTTTATTTTGAAATTTTTACATTCAAATACAGAAGCACCAAAAAGTGTACACCATTAATCATAGACAATAAATCAGTAATTAGTCTCCTTCTATGTACTATAAAAATCTGTAGAGTTACCTCAGTTTAAATTGCGATTTGATTTGACTTTTTAAATTTTTGATATTAATAAGGTTTTCATTGTACACAACATTTATATATACTTGCACTATAGTAGCCTGAAAAAAAAATCCAGATGTATAAGATTATGCAGGCAACTGAATTAGACTACTCATTAAATCCATAAATTGGCAAATCTTTTATGTAGTTTATTTTTCATTCACACAGAGTGAGAAAAATGAAGAAATCTAATGAGATATAAACTTGCCTTCTTTCACAACTTATCACAAGATTTTCTTTCATAAATTTATTTATTTTGGTATTCTTTTCTGATGACGCAGGATAATTTTAACTGAATATTTTGGTATGCATATAAACTTTTTACGGAAGTATTTTTAAATAATTCTAATGAAAATTTATGTGGAAATTTTTTAATTTTCAGTTCAGAATGCTTTATATGGTTATACAATAGATGCTTGTTTTTAGAAGCTCAAATTTACAAACTTTTAATTTTATGAACTAGGTGGCTAGTTGCCAACATGGTATATTAGACTTAAGGATAATTTTTCCAAATATTTTTAAAAATGTCTAAACTTTTCTATTTCTGTAAATTTCATTCAAATTCTAATTTCATCGAGGCAGTATAAAATAATCTTCAGTGCTATTTCCTATTTTTCTATTAAATGTTACAGAACAAATATTATTTAAAGCTACAATTTTTTTTTATTGCATCAATATTTCAGTATGATTTTTTAATTAAATTGAAACTCACTCTTATTTCAAAAATCAAGCACTGCACACAAGACCTCTGAAATTGAAAATATTTTAACACTGATCTTGCCTGATTTTTATCTTGCACTATAGTAACCTAAACAGGGAAAATTTCTGGGAAACTGAATCCCTATGAAACTCCCACTGTTTTATGATGTGGTAGGGAATTTTATTAGCTTTACTTGCTCTAGAAAATATGTATTTATGAAACAAAAAGATTTCTTTAAATAATGTATATTAGATTCTTGCTTAATTGTATTGGAAAAATAACTGTGATATGTACTTTTACCTTAAGTTTATTTACTTTCATTTAATAAATAGATTTTCAGATGAAAATATTATGAACTGTTCTGTTATTTAGTTTAATTGTATTATTTGTTATAAAAAAATCACCAATGTAATTGAAATCAGAAAAAATTAAAAAGATTATTATGTGTATATAATATCATTATTTCCTACAAGTAAACAAGAAAGAAAATTCAATTAAATTGCAAAAATCTTTAAATGATTGAAATCAAAGAAAAATGTTAAGCAAAATACACAAGATAAAAATTGAGGATGAAATTACTGTTTTTTTCTTGTGTACAAATTGCAGATTATGTATAAAAAAAAATTAAAAAAAAAAAAAATTGGAATTTCACTGTGTATTATACACCATCTTAGATAATCTGATAAAGAGTATTTTCCATCAGAAGAACTTATATTAAGGTTTTGAAAATTTCTTTTAAAATGTTTAATAGATGGCACTGAATGATTTCACAATTTAGTTTACATATTGCAGTTACATTTAGTTTTCTCCAATTATGTTCAAGAACAAATTTGCTCTTGAATGTAATTAGAAGTTCGTTCTAGAATGGAACAAATTTAATTCTTTGGAATTCGCTCAAGAATGAACTTGAATTCGTTAATATGCATTTTGTCTTTATCTGAGCAGTTTTGTCTTGAAAATATTTATGCATTGTCATGTTTAAGTGTGTGTAAGTTACTCAGTAGTGTTTAATTTAAAGGTTGTAGAGAAAGCTGCCAAGTTAAGGGATACAGAAATTGGAATATTGTTTGGCATCAACTAGTTAAATATTCGATTGTGAAAAAAGAATAAGTTGAATTTTGAAAACTATGACCAATGTAAAAAAGCTAATTACTGTGCACAGCCTCATTTGCCTCAAATAGAGGAAGAATTGTATAAAGGGATATTGAGCTAATGAGCAGATGGGAAAGCAGTCTCGATGATAAATATCAGAATGAAAGCTCACAACGATTCCTCAGTTTTTACAACTTTCACACACAAAAGAGCAGTATTTAAATCTCCCTCAACTGCCAGAAGAAACTTGAGCTTGAGAAAGTTAAGCAACTGCTGTACCACTGCCGTTTTCTGAGACAATCCCTTTTTTGGTACAAACGTAGTGCCAGGACAAAAAGGTTAAATAACATTTACTGAAATATGTAGAATTTTTTGGTACTTTTTGTTTCAAAAGCCCATTATTGAAATCTTTTTCCTAAATCATGCAAAATACAGGTAATAATAAAATACCTCATTTGGAATAAGTCTACTGCAGGCTTCTTAATATGCAATAACTAAACAATAAAATTTACCTATGTCAATTGAAAAATAAATGATAGGCGACAAAAATCAACATCAAAATCAAGAAATAACTAAACCATAGATGTTGATGTATTCAATCAGTAGAAAGAATTCTGCGTAGAATTACCTAAGAATGTTACTTTTTTATGAGTTTGTGCATATTTTTTATGTGTTTATATAAAAAATATGTGTTGGGATTTTTTTCTCACTGGTGATTATGTTGGCTATTTGTCTTCTAACCCCTTGAAACAAAAAAGTACCATTTTTGCTATGCCAAATAAAATTTATGATAAATATAGCAATCGAAGTGAATTATGATGAACTTAACAATGAACAAATTATATTTAACTGAACCAAGAGAATAACTAATTTTAAGAAAAGAAGGAACACTAAGAAAATACTGACCAATTTTCAGTGGTTTCTTTGAGATTTTTAATATAGCCTGCCTTATACTATTTAAAATTTTATGAAATAACCAATTTCTTCAACACTAAATTCTTCAAATCAATTCGATATTATCACAGTAACTTTTTTGTCTTCATTTTCTTCTAATTCTACAGTCATAAAGTATCCTAATAATAAAATTAAAAATTATTTAAAAAATTAAATTTAGATAACTTATTTGTAACATCAAATTTTGATTTGATTTAAAAAGCATTCCTGTTTTTCTGAGATTAAATATATACTTTTCAAACATAAATTAAAATATTTGCGAAGACAAACCTTATAATAATATCTTTTTATAACAATAAAGATTTGATACTTTTAAGATCTCAAAACATTTTTTTTTTATCAATTACCAATTTATGCTAAAAATGATAACCTAACACAATCAACAAGTTCTCCAGCTTCTAAAATAAAAGCTCTTGAAATAATATTTTTTTCAGTATATAATCATACCAAAAATGTATTTATGTTGCATAATTTTTGTGTAAAATTATGCAATTTTACCATAAAATTAGCATTATCAAAAATGGAATATTGAATGCAATAATAATTCTAGTTAATTTAACAAATAGGAAACATAGAAGTATTTGATAACAAATAATGTGGAGACATGTATTTACTATTTGGATTAATAGATTACCAAAACATTCCAAAAAATAATGCTTTGTAAATTTAAGCAATTAATAAACAAGTTAATACAAGAGTGCAAATACACTACGCAAGTGAATAACAAAAATGTAGTCAAATATAACCACTATGTTTCTAATTTACTTTTATCTTGTTACATTCTATAGAAGCTGATGCTGAGTGCTTTATGCAGTAGAAAATTCAGCAATTGTTTCATGTATTAGCAAAGAGGCTACTTTTCAGACCTGGAAAAAAATTTCTATCTTTTAAAAATTTTTGAAGTTGAGATTTTTTTTAAAAAAAACTAAGAGAAATTTTTAATTCTCTTAAAAATTTAGGATCAATTAGCAACTTTATAATAATTTAATTAAAAGAATTTGTCCCGAGGGGGGGGGGGAGAAATCCTGCTAACTTTACATTTTTAGTGCTGAATTTATATTAAAAATACTTAAATGTAAGTTTTGGAATTTATGGAAGTCACTAAACCTCTTTTTACATTGCTATTAGAAATAAATGATGTTGGAAGATACTCAAAAAAGGTATTAATGTAGGAAATGGAAATAGACTAGATTTTGCTTTTTGTGCTCAAGAAAGAGAAACTATAGAAATCATTATCAAAATCCAAGAAATCATAATTGAAACAGTGCAATAATTGTTTATATAAAACCCCAAAATCAAAGCTTCATATCTTGCCTGGAAGGCCAATTAATCTCCAATATTTTTAATTGCAATCGATATGCTTATAATAAAACATTTATTACTGCCTATTTTACACTCTTAATTTTATTTTAATTCCAAAACTTATAAACTTCATCAGACAATGGCTAATTGTAAATTAGTTTATATTAAAGAGAAAAAATTTGTGCTACATATATGTAACACATGCAAGGTATAACTAAAAGCATGAAATATTTAATGATCAAATTAAATCTTATATTTTTCATTAAATATTAATGAAACTACAAATATAAAGATGGACATAAAATAATAATGTTAATTTTTTTTTGATGAGGAATAGAAAAAATTGATTATGCAAATTTAGATTCCAAAAGAAAAATGTATCAGTTGAAAAAATATATATATGCTAAGATAAAAGGACTTTTAGTAAAAGTAGATTTAGTATTTCTAAGGTAATGAGTTGTTTCTTCAATATTTATTCAGAAATGTGTTGATCAAAATGAAGAAAGTTTGTGTAGAAAATACCTTTTGATTGTATATTAGGATTTTTATATAGATGGGAATTTTTTTCAAAAGTTGCATAGCTCTGCAATATTTCAATTTTACTTCTTGAATGAAATAATTAAAAATTTTACCAAAGATGTGTCCTATTATGTCAACAAATCTTCTAAAACAAAACATGTTTCTTGAACTGCAGGCATTAACTGCACTTAATTTAAGTAACTTTTGAATTTTAAAGCAAACATAATTTACTTAAAACTATTGATAATAGATATTTACAGATGTTTCACTGCATGAAAGATTTCATGAATTAAATAATGTGTTTAAAATTAACTATAAGTATTTATCACAGTAAGGAAAATAAATCTCTTAATTTAGAAAGAATGGTATTTTGTTTTTATTATTTGATCAACAAGCAACAACTTATTTTCTTTAAATTTAATCATGAGTATTTTACTGCATTTTAATAAATTAGGGAAATTGTAAATTTAAATGTTTTTTCAAAGATAATATAAATGTGACAAGTTTATGCATCTGTACAACTGTTTATAAAGTTCTCTAAATTTAAAGTAAAATCATGAATAAAATTATGAATCTTTCCAAACAACTTATCTGGAAACAACTACATGCTGCTACTAATGAAAAACTTACCACTTGATAATAAATGTTCGATTTGCATTAGATTTAAAATATAGAAAAGAAAATATAAGTTTATCAGATTTTGTGTCAATTTAGTTTAACTCTTTCCTTCTGTAATCTGAAAAATTAAGCTATCATAATACTTAACAAAGTCAGGTTATACAGTAGATGAGGAATGATAAATAAAATGGTTAAAGTCAAATTGTTCAATGGAGATAAAGCAGCCAGAATTAATTTAAAATCGTGATATCATGTCATTAAGATAATTCTCTAGATTGTTTTTTGAAATATAAATTTTTAACAGTTTTATTGAAAGCTTATTTTTAGAACTTTTAGTTGGAGATTTTTTCAATGTTATAGATGATACTAAATGTGAAGAATTATGTGAGCATAATCAAATATTTGTGAAGTCTAAGCTTTTAAAGCATAATTATCATTCAATTCAAAAATTTCCTTGATATGCTAAAAACGAACTAATCAGAATTTGATTTTCTGAAGAAAGTGAAATTTATTTTCAATCAATTTTACAATAGTAATTTTTTACACAATGTCTACTATTAATTCCAAACATAACATAAATTATCTGGGAACAGTAAAACATAAATAAGAAATCATCAAAGTTTGAGTCTAATGTTAAAAATATAGCTATGCAAAAAAAAAGTAATATTTTTCAGAGAAAAATATTTAAGAGAATTTATGTATAATGACAAGTAACCATATTGTAAACAGGAAATGGCTGCTGTAATGCAAATGAGCCTTTGATAATATGTTCTTAAGTTCTTTTTTTGCATATGCCAAAGTTAATTTTTTAGAGATTAGTTTTTGAAAATTTTCTTTTCAGGAATTAGTATTAGCTTTTTTCTTTCTTATTGTTATATATCTCAATTTTTAATCAGCTATTATATAAAAATATAATCAATAAATAAAGCTTTTTGGATATTTTTATACTCAAAATTATATAGGAAATGATAAAAGAAATTTTATATACTTCTGAATTTCTTTTTATTTTAATCAAAGAATAATTTCCTCAATTAAAAGTTTATTAATGCATTACTATATTACAATTATGGCTTTAGTATGTTAAAATTATTTTATATTTAAAAAGAATAGGATATAATTAAGTAATTAATGCAAATAATTATACAATTATTTAATTATTTTTTAAAAGCAAATAGTATTAAGTACGAGAGAAATATCTTTAAATTATTAATAAAGTTAAAAAAGGCACTTCTTAACATTTTAATAAAAACTAAAACCAAATGTTTGGACTTTTCTACCTTTGCAATGATATTTTAATTTAAGTAGTAAATAAAATTATAACAGCAAATGATATTAAATCTAAATGTTTAATAAAAATTATTTAACTCTCAAAAGTAAATCAAAATACTTAGTTGAGTAAAGCTTTTAGTCTGAATATTGTGAATATTGATATTTTTAAATTCTCAAAAGACTTTTAGCATATAAAGATTTGTCATTTTGCTAGTAAAATATGATTTCTTAGATGGGAGAAAATGGAAAAAGCTAATATTAGCTATTTAACTGAATACTATTAGAATACCAAATGTTTATTATTTTAAATTTCAACTTATCAGAGTTATTAATTTTAACATGTTAGGTACATTACTTAGATTTAAATATTATAGCCTATTAATATTAAATGTATACAACCTCAGCAACAACTATTGGGCCATGTCGATAGTTGCAAGTCAGCATCATGTCTGTTCAAATTAGTTTGTATCAGAACTTTAATATGAGTGATTAATAAACTATCAAATATCAAAAAAAAAATATATATATATATATATATTCTGACTATTTATGAATTTATTTAAAGCATTAACATCTAGTTTTTTTTTTTTTTTTCAAAAAAATTGTTTAATAATGAGTAATATTTATTCAAATATAACTGGCAATAGAGTTAGTATTTTCAATATAATTTCTTAACCATAAAGCTTAATTTCCTATAAAATTTCAAAAAATTAAATTCTTTTTTAAACTAGCAATATTATATTGATAATAAGAATGAGTAAAAAAGATGATATAATTCTAATATAAATTTAAACTCTATGCAATTCAAGCAATATAAAATATAAGAAAATAATAAACCAAAGAGTTTAAAACAATTTTCTTTATCAATGATTTTCAAGTTGTAATAATGCAATTAGTGCCTATTCTGAAACATATTATTTTATTTTATTGTAAAACATATATATTTAACATATTATTATTTGCATTTTTTGTATGACAACATTTGAAAGTTTGATTGTTATTGTCTGTGGTGTTTCTTGTGTGTAAAAAAATACTTTTGAGTCACTCAATCAATCACTATTCTCTGTTTATAAAGTTTTTTTGTGTTTCACAAAACTAAAGTTTATGAATTCCAAATTAATTATAATTTTATTTTAAAATAAAATTTTAATTTTCAGATTTCTTTTTATGAAATTTTGTTTGGCATGTCATAATTAAGAAATAAAATTTATTAATCATTCACACATATTTGGAAAAAATTCTTACTATCATTTTATAACACATTGATGAAAAAAACTTTCATATTAATATAACAGAAATGAATAATAAATATGAATCATATTAATTTTTCTTTCAGATATTTTTACCATGATGGAAATCTTTGCATCTTCTTCAAATGGTTTGTTTAATTTTTTAACTGGCTATTTAAACTAAAATTTATCAATAATCTATTTATAACAATGTTTTACATCAATTACTTGTCCTTATATTTCAATATTTTAATTTAGAAATGGAACAAGCTGTGACAAAATTCTGCAAATGCTCAAAGAAACGGGATAGTGAAAAAGTTAGACAAGAAATTAATGAAGAAGTGTATATGGCTACTAAGAAATATCATCAGGTGGATAACTTGTTTTATTTTGTCTTAAAATTTTAAGTTTATAAAGAAAGATAAATTTAGATACAATAAAAAATCAAGATATATAGAAATAAAAAATACCGTGAGAAAATTCTATTTCTTTTTTTTAAATGATAATCTTTTTACTTGAATCATTTTAAATTTATGATCAATTTTCCTTTCATTCATTTAATTTTATATATATTTGGAAATGATTTTTGTATTTATTATTAAATTAAAATATCATGTTAAGCATTTCAATTGTTACTAAATCTTATAAAATTGCTTTTCAAAAATTTCAATAATTAACAATTTTATTTTCATTGAGTATTCTCAAAATATTTTTTAATATATAAAAATGTCTTTCAATATAACTTATTTCATTTAGATTAACTATATATGAAATAATAATTAAATCTTTGTTTCTATTATCAGAAATTAATAATGAAAGTAGTAGAAGAAAATTTTTAAAGAATAGAAATTGATTGGGAAATTGATTATTTCTTTGATTATGTGATTCCAAAAATAACTAAGAAAATTTACAGAAACTGTAATGTATTTGTTTACAATAAAGGGTTTAGTTTTCAATTTTGAGTGATTAAATTTAAGTAGTAGCTATTGTGCAAAATCACCTTTAACACATTGTCATACATAGATTACAATTCAAGCTTATAATTGCAAATGAATCACACTTGTACCTAATTTTGTAATTTTTACACAGTAAAAGTCAAGTATCACTGTAAATAGTCGTATAATCTTTTGTAATTAATAGTAATGTGATAAAGGCAATTTTTCTGATATTTTTATCAAATGAACATAAATTTTATTATATTATGTATAATATAATAAAAAATTCAGGTTAATTTGATCAAATTATTTTCAGTTAATGTAATATAATGAATTAGCAGGAAGAAATATATGTTTGGTTCCATTTAAAATCAAACACAAAAATATTGAAGCTATCATTAAAAAGCATTTTATTTTGAAATTTTTAGAAATATAAATTTTTTGTTATTGAATATATTTATATAGCATGAATAATCAGAATATATTACATAATATTTTTTTTATCATTGCAAGTTTTTGAATAATAGTTACTTTTATTTATTAGTGTAAATGTGTAGCACTTAAATGAATTATTTTTTTTTAAAATTTACTTTAGATTGCATGACAACATTTCTGAAAAATTAATTTATTCATTACCATTGCCAAGATGACAGTCAAATAGTTAGCATCCTGGAATTTAATTAAAAAATTTGTGGATTTGATTTCTTCCTCTGGCTTGGATGTTTATAGTAGTTTAGAATCCACTATAAATTGTAGATCTCAGTCTAATTAGCCCTTATGTGCAAAATATGACCAATGAGCAGAAACTACAAATAATGTATTCATTATAATTAATGAAAAACTTTCTTGTGTACATGAATACCATTATATTTTAATTATTAAAAAGAAAGTTAAAGCGAAAAAAGTTGAAAAAATAGTTTTTGTTAAATAATTTATAAATTCAAGACAAGTTTTCAAACAAATAACAATTTCTCAATAGAATTTTTTGACAAAGATACTAATACAAATATCATTTTTTAGTTCCCCACAAAAATATCATTTTAGATGTAAAATATAGCACATTATTCTAGTAAATTCATTTTAAGTTTTTTCAATTTTTGATTTTTGTCAGCAGATACTACATAGACAATTATTCTACATATTTTTCGTTTAGTTAACCTCAAAGATTTTTACTTTTCATACTAATGCTGAAAAAGAATCAATAATATTTTAAATAATTTTTAAAGTTTAGATATGGTATCTTTAATATTAATTCAAGATTGCTGAGCTAGCTTCTGCAATCTTGGAATTATATATTTTCTATTTCAATTTGTGTATTTCTATTCAATTTCAATTTATTTTTCTAAAAATTTGTTTATTAAAAAGTAGTATTCTTGAAAATTTTGGAGAATTTCCCCATTGCTACTCTTTAATTATAATAGATCAGCACAACGTTTGGTTAAAATAAACATATCTTTCTGAGGATGTCAAATTGGGGGAACATTGATTTCTTGTGAATGCTTGAATTGAATTATTTTTAAATTATTCAATTCAAACATTTTGTGTAATGGCTGATTTTTTTCTCAAAAGTTAAGCCTTTTGAGAAAAATTTTCATAAAGCAAACTTTAAGGATTGGCACCATTCCCAATAAAACAGTATGTGTTTTCAATAAAATGTGACTCATGATTTTATTTCTATTTTAAAGTGTGATAAAAGATTTTGATTTAGAGTAAAAATCGCAAAATAAACTCTAAATTTTTTTTTTGTCAATCATCTTCATTCTAATAAATAAATATAAAAACCATAAATAAACAGTATTGTGTTTTTATTCCTGTATGAATGATATATTTAAAAATAAACTATGTATTGTGCATTGGCATGATAGATAATTTTTCTATAAATTTTGATAAAGTTTAAATTTTTAGCCCCTTTTGTAGTCTTAAATAAGTTGACACCTTACTTTGTCTGATTTGAAAATTGAACTTCCAAAAAAAATTTCAATATGCAAGTATATATGGTTTTTTTTTTGGGGGGGGGGGGGGGGAAACAGGAGATGAACAAAGTTTGGCGTGACTCTCCTGGACAGAAACATGCAAAAAGCATGATTTTCAACTCATCTGAGAAAATTGCATCTGAAACTCTTAGACTCCCAAGATTGAAGATTCAAGCAATTGTAGGCTTCATTACTGGGCACTATCATTTCAGGAAACACCTTCATACAATGGGGCTTTTTAAACAAGAACCAATTTGTAGGAAATGCCATGCAGGGGTAGAATCAGCTCATCATATCCTATATGAGTGTGATGCTCTTGCCTTTACAAGATTCACTACTCTAGGTAATCCATATCCTAAAGAGTTACACCTAAACTCCATTGAGGGCCTATCAGACTTTATAAACAAAGTAGGTAACCCAAGACAATGGAACTAGGGAAAAAATTGGGCTTGGAGCATGGTACAAAATGCAACAATGCAGAGGTGCCACACATCTGACAAGTTCAAGAGAAGAAGAAGATATATGGTTTTAAAATTTCACATGACAGAAATCTATTGTTAGTGTAGAAAACTAGAATCCTTATATGTCTTATTTTTTAATAAATGACTTAATTTAATTTTGAAATTTTTCATTTGAAAATTAATATTCTATGAGCTTTTTAATAATAATTTATAGTAAATTATTTTCAGATTTCCAGGTCAAATAAAAATATGTTCATGAAAAAATTTATGTATTAATTTTCAGACAGCTTTACATTATTATGCAAGTATGAATGCCCTTCAGTACAAACGCAAAATTGCACTTTTAGAACCTATAATAGGATACCTTCATGCAATACGATCTACTTTTTCTGTTGGTCAAGAAACTCTCAATACACCTGAATTGGATACTTTTCTAAACAATATTGGAACCAGTATTCAAGGGTATGTTAAAATTTATATTTTGTTTTTCCTTGATGTCTATTTCAAAATGAAATACTTGGAAATTACATTGTATAAATAATTTTGATTTAAATTTAAATAAATTTTTTTAGGACACTTCATATATTTATAACTATTCTAATTTATTAATAGAATTAAATGATTTTACTTATGCTAAAGTATTTAATGTTTGTTGGAGCTTAATGTAATGTACTAAAATTCTTAAGTGTACTACATTAGAAAGTTAAAATAACATTTTGAGTTTTATTTCATAAAATGCAGTATAATATGTGATTTAGTTTTTTAGATTTCTTTTATAAAAATGGTTTTTATCATTTATAAAATCATGTTGATTTGACTATTTAAAACCATATTTTCCCCTATTTGTCCCTTATGACAGGCAGACTGATACATGTTTGTCTCGATTTACCACTAGGCACTTGAAAGGTTTCACATATTCTGTGGGTAGCTAATGATATCCTCTTTGCCCTAAATATTAGCAAAAACAAGCCTCACCTCAGTACATTTTGAACAGGACTTGGAGGATGTCTATGATTCTCTTCTTGTATCAGACTTTGTTAATGTCCAGGGTTTCATTGATCTGATCTGTGTCTGTCAGATCAGATCAATGATAAATTGGGAGATTAGAATTAACAATAAAACAATATTTATTAAAAGTGAATTTCATAAAAAAAATTTTTTTCGTGAAAGATATAAATTTCTAAGATAAGCCATGTAAAAATATGTGAGTACTCAATTAGCATAGCTCTATTAATGAGCTATGCAAATAATAAAATTGCATTGATTATATACAAAACTCGTCTGGTGATATTATATTTAGTTATTACAGTGCTCTGTTTACCAACATTATGAATGTAATGAAAAGAACTAATGTATCTCCTTAAATTAGAGAAAAACCTAACAAAACTAATAGAAGTCTGAAAACAACAAATAAATATGTTCTCTGTACCACTAAATTAATGAATATGTAGTTATGAGTGCTCTTGTAAATTCATTGCTTTATACTTTTGATTTAATTATTTATGAGAGTTTAATATCCTCAATTAAGTCTAAATTCTACTTCTAGATCAAAGAAAAAATTATAAGTAAAAATTGGTGGAATAGCAAAAAAATAAATTAATGCTGATATAATCTATGCTCTATTCTTTATTTTTAACTGATGTTTATGATATTGCATTGTCCAGAAAAGTGCTGAAAAAATGACATGTTCATTCTGGTTAATTGACCTATTGTAGTACACAATGTAACTAAAAATATTCATAAGTGGCTGCTACAATTAGAAATCAGTTGTGCTACATCTTGGAATCAGGCTGTTGTAAATTGGAATGAAGAAAATGAGAGCTGCTATCTATTATATAACAACAAGAAATTGTATTGTGTCAAGCAATTCTTGAGAAAAAAAAATAATCATAGGTATATGGTATTCATCTTTATTGTTTTTGATTCAATCTTCTTGATTTTCCCGAATCAAAAAGGATATTAACTTAAAATGTGTAAAACATACGAAAATATGTAATCGCAGAAATTTATTATACTTAACAGGTTTATAAGTTTAAATTCATTATATTTTAATAGATATATATTTTATGCTGTGGATCTGTGACTGAACAATATGCAAATTAATTCATCAGACAATTTTGTATTTGCTATAAATGAAAAAATATTTTAAAACTCCATTAATTTAAATAGAAAAAAGATTAATAATTTAAGTTAATTTTATCGGATTCTATATTGATATAATTATGGTATGTGATTGTGTACTCTTATATTAAAATTTAAGATATAGATATTATAAAATGAATAATCTAACAGTCTGTTGTAGGGCATTTAAATGTTGGAGTATTATGTCTTGGGAAAACATTTTGTTTATAGTTGGTTTATTCTCATATAGTTTTTGGGATATTAGGAATTCCCAAAATCTTATCTTAATTTCAGAAAGTAAAAATACATATATCTTTCATATTTTGACAGTAGCTGGGATCAAATCAAGAACTTTTTTCTTGAGAATGCAGTTCTACTGAGCCATAATGAACTCTTATATTAGTAATTTGTAAAAGTATTTGTTATATCACATAAATTTTATGCATTAGGTGAGGTCTTTTGAAAATCAGAAAAATAAACTCTTTATGCCTACTAGAAGTGAACAATCCTTTAGGGAATAGTTCTTAACCAAATCCTTCTAGATAGATAGAGAGAGAGAGAGAGAGTGAACAATGTACCACAGGAAAAAAAAGAGCACTACTTCTCTGGAATTTATCAGGGCACTCTTCTGCTGTTGTGAAACTGTTTACTCTTTCACTGTCATGAAACCTTTTATTCTTCCACTGTTTTAAACCTTTCATTCCTCTTTCTTAAAACCGCTCCCTCTTATGCTCTCATGAAACCAATCACTCTTCCACTCCTGAGAAACTGGAAATTTTTTTAATCAACGATTCTGGTCATGAACTTTGATACTTCATGTTTTAGTTTGATTACCCTATTATTTACATTCACTCCATTCTTTGCATTCAGTTTAAATTTTTACAACATTGCTCTTTAATTCTTAACAGTTTTAGCCCAGTTGTCAACTTACTTTTTCCTTTAATTATTTTTGACTTGCTCTTTTGATATCACTTTTATAAAGAAGGTTAATAGTAGCTGAAGTTGCCATCTTTCTCTAATCAGAAATTCCAGGTTTTTCAGAAGAAATTATTTTCATGACTAATTATAAGGTTTTTCTAGTTTTAATGAAAAACATAGTTCATTAAAGTTAGTCATTACAGCAAGTAGGCAAAATCTTAAAATAATAATAACCAAATAATTTTACCATATATATAATATTATAAACTTCATATAGACAATAAAATTAAAGTAATTATAACAGATAATCCTGCAAATATGAAATTAGCCACATCCTTTTTAAATTTACAATACTTACCTGGTTTTTTTTTTTTGTTATTTTGCCTACATTTTAGATTTGATTCTTCAAAATGCCATAAAATTTTCAATGAAAAACAGTCAATGAAGTAAGACAAACTTGTGTAATTTAAAAGAAGTTCTATTAGTTCAAGCATGTTGATTAAAATGCAACGGGAAAAAAAAAGCTAAAGTTAAAAAAATATTTCCAGGCATTAGAATTGGACCTATAAAACGTTAGATTCTTTTAAAGCAAATATTTGATGGTAAAATTTATTTATAGATTTGATAATAAAAAATATTATGCAATGTTAGGTGTTTAAAATATTGATTTCATTGATTCTTATTGAAAAATTATGTAAAATTCAATTAATATTTTAAAATTTTTGGATGAGGTAACTTCAGAAAATTTTCAGAAAAATGTTTCCGAAGAACCTAATTTCGATTAAACTAATGTTGAAAGGGTAAAGAGTTACAAATGTTGAGTAGGTTGAATAATGTTGAAAAGGTAAAGAATTAATTCAATAACAATTACGAGACTATTAAATAATTATGAAGGGCATTGTTGAAAGATATGTCAGAGTGGTTTTGATGGATTTCCACCAATGAACGTGTCATGCAGACATATTTATTACACCTTAAATATATAAAAAGAAACTTTCCTAGATGATGGGGAATTAAAGGGATGCTTTAGCGGTATAATGACACAACTAAGAGTAGTTAAATTTATAACTAAAGGTAATATCTACTGATATACCTTTATCTCTACGTCTTCTAATACTACAATTTAGGAGCTATTTAATGAAGATATATTATTACAAACAGAAAGGAATACCTTATTCCAAATCAGCTTCAATTATTGAATTAAATAAATAAGAGCCTTATTTGCAAATAAATGAAAGTCCCTTAATATGGAGGGAGTCAATAATAAAATATTTATTGTATGTTATATCAATTAGTTTTAAAAAAATTGTGTATCCCTGATACACACCTTAGTGCCATGTGAATGAGTTTTTTTCAAAAGTCAGACAAATATGTACTGAAAAAAGAAGTAAAAAGAATAAAATTTAATTTAAATAATTGTGTTTTTCTAGGAAATCAAGTGATATATTTTTAAATCAAAATTTAGAATATATGCTTATAAATTTAATTTTTTTATGTTAAGTAATTTTAAAATCTACATAAAATGTTGTGTACATTTTATGTAAATTTATGAAATTAAGTTTAATTTGTATAGTTATTTTTAATCATAATTACAACAGTGTTCTGATGATTTATAATAATATTAATCTTCCTTTTTTAGTACCTAATAGATTTTTTTATCGCATGTTTTTTATTTGTATTTAACTGTTTAATTTAATTTTTAATTAAAAATAAGATTTAGTTTCCATGGAATATTTTAAAGTGTATACAAGGAATATATTGAGGAGTGAATTAGGGAATCATTTAAAAGAACTGGTTCCATTCAATGAGTGAACCAGTTCATTTTCATTCTCATGTTTCAATTTGATCTTCTAAATGAACGGTTTTGCTCACTTCTAAAGTCTCTGTTCAATTAGGATCATTGAAAATAAATCTATTTGCTGTTCACCAGTTTTGTTTTAAATTGTACGTGTTGATCAAATTAGCTCTTGAGTTCATGAAATGGTTATAACATAAACTAACCAACTCACTAGTTCTGCAGCCAACTATATGTACTACTTATATCTTTCAAATGCTAAATAAAAATATTTTTTAATTTTTTAATTACTCATAAATGTTTTAACTTAATTTAAAATTCATTATTCTGATGCAAAATTTACTTTTTAAGAATTAACAAGATATGTTGGTATTTTTCTGTGGGAAATATAGTATGTTCTTATATATATTAATAAACAAACCATCTTGCCATTTTATTCTAAACCCATTTGCTTAATTTTTCAGGGTTCAAACAGAAATGGGTCTTGAAACTCAAAAAACTGTAGAATTGATTGATACCATAGAGCAACAAAGTAAGCATCTATATTATGCTGAACCTCCTGCTGATATGCCTTACATTCCCCCAAATACTGGTCTTACACAAAAGAGTGGCTATTTGTTTTTAAAAACGTATGTTTTATTTTGAATAATATTTCATGCATAAATAAAAATTTAAAAATCAGTGTATAAATTTTTGTTTGAAATTTATAAATAGGTTTCTGTGTAAAATATTTTATAACATGTATTACTTAAAAATATAATAAAAACCTTACCATGTCTATTATTTTAATTTTCAATATTTCTTGAATATTTTTTTGTTTGAAATTACAGGAATGAACCAATGAACGAGTCATGCAGACTTATTTATTACACCTTAAATATATAAAAAGAAACTTTCCTAGATAATGGGGAATTAAATTTTAATTAATTTTTGTTTATTTTGCAACTATGCACCGCTATTTAATATTGTATTAAATTTTTACACTACTATTTTAATATTTTAAAGCAGGGGCTGGTAGATTTTTCTGGGTCATGAGCTACTTTTAATGTTCCATTTGTCTCACAATCATCTTTAATGATAACCAAGGGTTTTACAATTTTATTTTTAGTTATGCGAATCACAGAGTTAGCACCAGCAATCACTTCAAAATGTCTTTTGAGTCTTAATGTCTGTGCCTGTTTTAGAGTAATCGAGAGTAATGAATGTCCAAATCTAAACTGATGATTGTTCTAACTCAAATATCTTTTGTTTATTAAAGTTTTCAATGAAACATAAAGTGGAAAAGTAATGTAAATATGTATATAAGTTATAAACATGGTTTTTTAATTGAGTTACTAGTTAGAGGATAACAAAACTCATTATTTTGTTAAAAAGTTACTAGAAAGTTTTTTACTTTTCATTTATTCTAAATTTTTCACTTATAAATATATTAAAATGAATGTTCTGTATGATATTTCAGAAAATTTGCTGGTATGGTAACAAAATGGGAACATGTTTTTGTTTATACCTTGGGCAGTAAATTAATGACCATGTCGAAGGGAGAGGTAAATATAGTTTTTTAATATACTTTATGCAGTATTTTGTGATATTCTATGTGAGAGATTTACAAATATTTTTATTATTATTAAATTAGTTAGCTGGTAGTGTTATAATGGAACTTGACAAAAACACCACCACTATACCACTTGAAAATGAAGATCGTAGAAATGTTTTTCAAGTTTCAAATGGAAAAAAGTGAGCAATAATTTTACTGTTTTACATTAGAACTGTACTTTTAATCATTAAAGAAAAAGTTTTTCTTTTTTCTTAATTATGCTTAATATTTTTAAAGGACAGTTGTGCTACAAGCCTTGAATGGTCGGGAAAGAGATGAATGGATTTCTTCTATTCACAATATTGCAAAAGATGCTGTTGTGAGTAGGTCACTGACTAGGCAATGCTCTAAAGATAGAGCATCAAGAGTAAGAATAATTCCAGATTTTATTTTTTTATAACTTTAATTAATGAAATGAAACTTTTGAAATTAAATAAGAACTTTAAAATTTTAGTTTTCCTTGATTTATCTGCAATATGGTTGTGTTAATAGGTATTTACTTATTTTATTGTATTAAATAAAATGTTTTGAAATTGAAGTATTTGACTTTATTAAAAGATTTATATTAGAAATATTTAGAATGTGGGATGTAATAAATTTCTTTTGTTTTGAATTTTAGAATAAATTGTTGTAATTGTATCTTTATTCTATATTTTTAAAAATTTGGTAGTATGTCATTATTTTTTTCATAAAAGAAACCATTGATTTTAAGTATTATGCAAATGCAAAAAAAAAAAAAAAGAATATTTCAGTTAATATTTTGTTATGAATATAAAATTAATTTCCATATGAAATTGATCCTTTGACATGATTTTAAGAGTATAATGAAATGTATCAAAGTTGATTAAATGATTTGTATGTGTAAGGGAATTAACATTTAAGGTAAAAAAAAATGTCTCTGATGATCAGCAAATTCATTGGAGAAAATTTTCTCTGTTGATTTACATTGACAAGCTGTTAAATTTTTTAATTGTTTTAGCAGTAACATTCTTGTTTTTCATCATGGTACAGTTTTTCAGAGGGCATTTAAATTTGATCCTGTTTTTGTGGATAGATACAAATAAAATGAGTTTCATTAATCTTTTATGTATAATTTATAGAATCAAAATGTCAATACATATATAAAAATTACTAATTGAAATTTTTTTCAAAACTTGGAAACAAACCCTATTGTTTATTTGTTGTTGCATTTAATTATAATATTCCAGGATTCCCTTATTGATTCATCCTAAGATTTCGGGAAGAAAATTTTATACTATATTGTATTAGTCATATTATGCTGTATTAAAAATTGCTTATATTTAAAATCCAATCTGTAAGTTGGTTTGGATAAATGTAAGTATCAAATAGAAGTACATTAATTATATTTTCAATGTTAGTTGCATTTTGATTAAAAGCAAATCCTGGTTCCCTTTTGAAAAATCTTAATTATATTTTTACAAATCTCTAGAAAAAAAATCTTAAATGTTTATTATAACTTTAAATTATGGAAAATTTTCTATAGGTAGACCATTTTTGTTTATCGAAAACTATATATTGAAATACATATATATATTTAATGTTTATTGGTAATTAATGATAAGTTTATAATTATGTACTTATTTCCTGGTTAAAAGATTGAATACTTTATATATTTTTCAACTCAACTACTTAAGTATTTTACATGGACTTCATATTTTTCTGTTTATTTTCAGCAAAATATAGCTGAAAAGTCACAATCAGTGTCTAGTAATACTTCAAGCAATGATGGGTAAGAATTTTCATTTTCAAATGTAAAAAAATCTATGACAGAACTATAAATTATTATAATGGGAAATATAACTTATTATACTTATTTTTGTATAAAATGCTTTTGAAATTACGGAAGGAAAATGTTGAATTTATTATAATTTGAATTTAAATGAGTTTTGGAATTTTCTATTTTGTTATATTTTTTCATTTAGGGATATATCTAGAGTAAATAATCCTTCAAGTTCACCATCGACACCTGTTGATAATCTGTTATTGGATACTCCCATTCAATTCGATCTCTTTTCTCCTGCAGAAGATAGGGAACGATCACAATCTATGGATCCCCCTAAAGAGTAAGTCGTACTTCTTTCATAACATTTACTTGAAATTTTATTTATTAAAATTAAACAAAATGTAATTTAAAATTAAATGATATTTATTTAAATTATTTGATTTTAAGTGAAATTTAAAAAAAAAAAAATAGAAAACCATCATAATTTTATGTTTATTGAAACATTATTTAAATTAGTATGCAGTGTTTTTAAAACTGAATGAAAACTTACAAAATTTTTTATAACATTTCAAATATAAGTTATCCCTTACAAATTTGAATATGTTAAGTAAAAATATTGAATAACATGCATATTTATTATATAGTAGTAAGAATGTATTGTCTACAATGAACATAAAAGTACATGCATGAGAACAAGATTCCAAATTCTATTGAGCTACAAATTCAGAAGAGCTAATTTATTATTTTAAATTAAAAATTCTTAACTATTAATTTTAAAATTCTTTTGACCAAAATTTAAACTGTATTTTAAAATTAAGTTATTATATATTTACTAAGTTATAATTAATGAAAATATTTCAAAAAGCTAATTTTATTGGATAATTTTGCCACAATTTGAATAGTTTTACTGTCAGGCTTTTTTCAAAATTAAGTTAATAGAATTTTTCAATACTATTATATAATTATAAATGTATTAACAATTATATATTAAAGAAACATATAAAACACATATTAAATGTTTTTAAAACATTCAATTTATAGATTTAGTGCCACTTTATTTTGAGTTTTGTTTTCTTCTGCTTTGCTTTATTTTTTCTTCAGTAACTTATTTTTTATTAGTGTTTACTTGTAATATGCAAGGCATTATAAGAGAAATTGCTACATTCTCTTGTATATAATCTGCAGATTATGTATTAAAAATACTTTAGAATTCATTGTGTAGGTTATATGCATCGCAGATAATTTGAAAAAAGAAAAAAACAGATAATTTGAGAAAAACTTAAAGTTTTAAAAGAAATGCTGCTTATGTTTTATAAAATAAATAGCAGATGATGTCACGATTTTGCTCAGTTATTTCAACTATAATCAATTTTGTCCAATTCCATTCAAAAATAAATTTGGTTACTCAGAAAGATATTAGTTGCATTTGACAATCACCATTTCATATTTTGTCTTGACTTGAGCTGTTTCATTCTGAAAATATTCAAGTTCGTTTACTATCATGTGGAAGCAAATGCGTGTAAGAAGATTTTAAGCTAAAAGTTTTAGAGAAAGGAAATAAAAAGGCAACAAACTTGGTAATATGAAGAAAAAACAAAACATGTACAGTACAAAAGAAAAATATATCCAATGTGCAGTTTGAAAAGAATCCATTTCTTTCATTTAACTATTAACAAAATAAATATATCTTATTTTAAAATGTGTCTAACATCATTTTAAAAGTTAATGAAAACTAAAAATCGACAAGTTTTACAGAAATCTTCTCAAATTTTTGCCCTTCATGACCTATCTGGTGCTTTTATTCAGTTTATCACACTTTGTGATCAGATATATCCAAATAGGATCTATTTGATATTTTTCGTAATATATGTTTTTCTGTACAATTTATATTTTTAACCATATTATTTTTATTTTATATCAACAATGTATATTTTTGACTATTCTTCAAGAAACTGCAGTCATATGTGGTTGTGATTCATATGATAATTTTTCTTGTATTAAAAAAAAACGTCTTTTGGATAACATTTCGCTGATAATATACAGGAAAATATGGTAATTCTAATAATGACCTCAAACTAGAAGCTTTTGTAAACCACTTGATTTAAAAACATTATTATTTTAAAAAGAATCCATCTGATATTGAATTTTTAATTGCAATATACCAAAATAATTTTAGTTTCTAAAACATACCTTTTTAAGAATTGATAATTAATCATTAGTTCGTAATCAAAATTAATTTTTCTGAAAATTTTACTTATATTGCTTATTAAAATCAAGTTAAATTTGGTATTATTCAGTTACTTTTCAGAAATAAAAATAGCATTTTAATTACTTATCTAATTTAAAAATTCTTTCAACTTAAATTGCAATTATGGCTTGTCCATCCTGGAGATGTTAAAAACATCAAATTGAAGAGAAAATGTATACTTTTGTATAAATATTTTATATCTTCAATTATAGAAATTGATTTTTTGCTCTTGAATATATCAGTAACATTAGGTCAATAAGTGTAACTATTGAAGCTTCACAGTGATAGCTTCCTTACAAAAAAATTCTCTATGATCTTTTATATTACATTTTCTGTAAATTTAAATGGATTAATATTGCCATGTTCCATAGATGATAAAAAAAACATGCTTGTTATTATGATATAAATTTATGTTGAATTTAATAAATAATTATTTTATAAATTGTAAGAGTTAAAAATGTAAAAAAAAGTAGCAATTGTAAAATGTTTTGATGATCAAGTAAATTTAATATCTTTTCAAAGTAAATCGATTTTTTAAAATACAAATTTATATGCTGTAAATAGAATAATCATAAATGTCAGTTTTAGCTTTAAATATGTATTTTTCTCATTTTACTCAGATCATCAGTATCAGGTAACTCCATTCTTTCTGATGTAGAACAAAATAATTCAAACCCAGCTCCATTTTGGGAAGTATTTGCTGTTAGATTTTTGGGATCCATGCAAGTTCAAAAAGACCGAGGTAATTATTTTTTATTTTAACAACTTGAACAGAATATAATTTAATCATTAACCATTCTGAAAATTATTATTCATATATTTATGCTTTTAAATTACTATAAGATATCTAATTAAACTGTAAATACATGACATATAAAATTTATTGTTAAATTTGCATTGAATGTTTGCAGATATTTTTATGTTTATTATATTAGTAATTGGGGAAAATTTCAATGAAATTAATATTTTTTATGTATTAGAATTTTCTTTCTTGTGACATTAATCTATGATAATGAGATAATTTTTACTAACTAATTGTGTTTAAATATTTCTATATTTAACAATTATAGAAAGTTTTTTAATTTTGTGACTAAAAATGATATATATATATATATACGTAGTTTAAGAATATTGGTATTTTTAAATTTCTTCTTTAAAAATATGTATTTAGTACTAAGAAATCATTGTTTATACTACATAATACAAATATGTTAAAATCTATTTTTTGATTGTATACTAAATTAATCTTTCAAGATTCTAAATTATTAATTTACTTATTTATTATTAAAAAGTTTACACTTATGTACATATAAGTGTAAACTTTTTAATTTTGAAAAACCTATATACATTAATACTAAACATAAATTAAAAGAAACTTGGGAAAAAAATTGAATAATCTATTTTCAGATAATTTTCAGTATTTTTACTTAGGATATTTATTTTATGGAATGCATCTTAATTCTTGTATTGAGTTTATAACTTCAATAAAATCATAACTATATGGTAGTTATACAATTTAAGTTTTTCATGTTTAAAGTTATCGATTTTATTGTTTAAAATTAAATTACCACCAAATCTTCTTTTTCTTTGTTTCCAACTACTTAACAGTGTAGAATGTTCATAATTATTACATATAATTTACAGCAATCATGTATACTAATTGTTTACTTAATTAATATAAAACCCTAGCTTTCAAACCTTTTAATATATTTTATTAATATTATAGTTCATAGAATTATTTAAGCACTGAAATAAAACTTTTGCTTAACTCTATTATTACTTCAATGAGTGTAAATTAATTCAGTGATTATTACTTCAAATAATTGTAGATTAAATTATATTCCTAAAATTGAGCTTATTTATGAAGTACTTGAAGTAATTAGCCAGCTCTTAAAAATCTGTCAGTATCATGTACTAATGCATTATGAATTATTATACCAAAGTTTATTATAACATGTTTATGAAGTACTTAATCAGCTCATAAGAGTTTATTTTTATTTTGTAAAATCTTAAGAATGGAAATAATAATCCTAAACAAATTAAAAATGTAGTAAAAATTTAACAGATTTAAATCCATTCCATATAATGTTGACAGAAAAATTTTGAAAATATTAAATTTTATTTATGTAAGGAAAATCTTCATTTTGTTTGCCTGCCAAGTATTTATCTAAGATTAAATTGAGAATGATTACACAAAATGGAATGAAACTTATATCAGGATATTGGCCTCTGGTTAAATTAAAACATAGGTTTGTTTCATTTCAAAAAATTTATTTAACCTATAATCAATGCTAATTTGAACTACTTTTTTCTTGCTATGCATCCTGCATAGCAAGAATACTTCAAATACAAGATGGAATGCTATGCCAGGATGCATAACATTCCAAAATTCTACTCTTCTAGAATAGACTCTTATCCTTTCACCCTATTTAATATATATATATATATATATATATATATATATAATATATAATGTCATTGCATCCTCATTTTGTTCTCAATGCCCACAGTTTTTTATTTTTTTATTTATTCATTGAAAATTTATATTTACAATTTCTTTTTAAAATTTGGAAATTGTTTTTGATTTCTGCTCTTAACATGATTTCATTTTTCTTAGCATGCCAGTAATTGGAAATACATTGGAATATGAATGAAAGGAATCTAGACTTTAGTATTTAATAACTTCCTAACTAAAAAAAAAATTTTCAAACATTCTATAATGTAGATATACTAAAAACAAATAATATAAACTGTAGAGAGTTCATATTGTTTGTATGTCATGTAACTTATGAACATTATTAAAACTATCATAAATAATATTTTTTCCTAATCGTAATTTTTCCCTTGATATTAGATACCTTTCTTACAGTTCACAAAATCTTTCTCTCTTGATTCACTGGTCATTTGATATTTTTAAAATTGAGGTTTTTTTTTTTTTTTTTTTTTTTTGTTTCATTAGTTTAAACTATAGGACCACAAATTTTATGGTTCATTCTACAAAATTAATTAAAATTAATAACTTTTAGAATTTCTTTTGAACTCTTAGAATTACTTACATCATTTAAACAAATTACTCTTTAATTTTAAAATTAATCAATTCACCTAAACCATGCATATTAATTTTTCACTCCATACCATTAAAGCATACTTTTATTTCTTTATGTTGTTTTGCATCAAATTTGATAATATTAATATCAGGTATATGTATATGGTTAGGAATTATTAAATTTCTGGAAATTTCACCATTCTCCATTTCTTGATATTATTTTCAACAATTTAGTTCATATATATGAAATAAATATTTATTTATATTTTTATAAAGGTGCTAGCCTGCCCCTGCTGCCTTTTTTTTTTAAAGATTAGTACATAAATATTTATTCATAAGATTGGCAGCTATGCTTAAAATATACATGTGGTCATTATTGTATCTGAATATGTATATAAAAATATTGAAATAAAACAAATCTGTTAATCTCAGTTACTGTTGCATGTATTTCTTGATTTTTCTTGTTAATTTTTAATTTTTCTTTACTAATTATGACTTTCGTTTGTATGTTTTACTTGTTAAGTTTGCAAATATGCTTTAAATGTAAGATTATCATAAAAAAATATTTAATTCTTTTGTATATAATTAAAAATTTATACAATTACTGCAAACTATTTTTTGTTATCGATTTAATATTTCATTTCGATTGAAATTAATGTAAATTTAAGTTTAAATGTCAATTAAAAAAACTGTATTAAAGTTTTTGTTTAAATAGTAAATACAGTTTTGCCTCGCTTAAAGAACGCCTTGCACAGCGAATGCTGCACACAACGAACTTCCTATTCGTTCATTTCATGATTCATACAACGAACCTCGCTTCTCACAACGAAGTCGCCCGAGCTTCCACGGTCACTGCCGATGTATTGCATCCTCCCACGCAGGCTCTGCAGTCGTTAGTAACTGCGCATAACTTACGCACGTATCACGTCAGTCGTCCTTTTAAGTAAACTCAATATTTTTTTTGGTATCATGGGTTCTAAAAAAGCAGGAAGGTGATTTCTGTTGAAATGAAACAGGAAATAATAAGAAAGAGTGAATGTGGAGTAAAACAGTGTGACCTCGTCAAAGAGTTTGGCCTAAGTAAGACCACCATTTTGACAAATAAAGATGCAATCAAAGTAGCCAAAGGAGTATCAAAACTATTTAATGAAAAACATAGGTCTTCTATCCACGAGGAATTGGAGATGCTATTAGCGATTTGGATTAAGGACAGGCAGGTGAAAGGAGATGTAACAAGCCAAGATATTATCTGTCACAAAACCAATATAATTTATGATGATCTAAAGAAAAACGTCCCTGGAAGTAGCAGCAATCAAGATAATGAAGAATTTAAAGCCAGCAGGGGGTGATTTTTTAGATTTAAGAAAAGGTGTGGAATCCACAGAGTTACTATGCATGGTGAGGCTGGCAGTGCTGACAAGAAAGAAGCAGAAAAGTTCTCTATTAATTTTCAAAAATGTATTAAGAGTGAAGGATACTGCCCACAACAAGTGTTCAATGCCAATATGAATGCTGAAGAATGTTAAAGCAAAATAACGTTATTATGTCCAATCTGCCTGTCCATTGGAATTCCAATCAAAAAGCCTGGGTGACCAAAGTTATCTTCAACAAATGAATTCTGGAAACTTTTGCTTCTGCCATGAAGAAATTCTTTCTGGAAAAAGAACTGCCTATCACCCAAAAGACCTAGAAATATGCAGAAAAATTATCCATTTATCAGGGTGCAGTATTTTCCACCAAACACCACATCCATTCTTTGACCAATGGATCAGCAAGTTATTGCGAACTTTAAAAAACTTTACACTAGAGCCTTCTTTAATAAAGTGTTTGAAGAATGCGAGTTTGGTGGAGACAATATGACTCTCCAAAAGTTTTGGAAGAGGAAATTTGATATCCTTATGGCAATACAATTTATACAGGAGGCCTGGAAAAAAGTGTCACAAAGGACCCTCATTTCTGCTTGGAAAATGCTTGTGCCTTCGTGGACCCAGGAAGAAGCAGTTGTTGATGACACAGAAGTGGTGAAGAACATCATCACATTGGCCCAAAAGCTGGAACTAGAGGAAGAGGATGTAGAGGAGCTTATTGAGGAACACTAAGAAGAGCTGACAACTGAAGAGCTCCAAACACTTCTGATCCATCAACAGGACAATGCTCAAAGGGAAGCGTCATCTGATAACGAGGATCAACAATCAACCAATCCCAACTGCTGACATCAAGAACATCCTGGTCAAATGGAAAGCAGTTCAGGAGTTTACCAATGCCCACTATCCGGATTCAGCTGAAGCAAACAGGATCAACGATCTTTACTCCGATACTCTTGTCTGTTATTTCCGGCAGATGTTGAAGAAAAGAGAAAAACAAACGACTTTGGACAGATTTTTCATGAAACCATTAGCCAAAAAGCAGAAAATGGATGAAGATATGCAAGATTTGGTAGACTCTACTTAGTCTGTCTTAAAATTAAAAAAATTATGTTTTTAGATGTATGTATCTAAATAAAAATAACAAAAAATTTATCTTTTTTTATGTCATCTTAGTATATTTTATGCTACAGAACGAATTATTTTTTTAACATGTATTTATATAGGAAAACCCGTTTCACATAACGAACTTTTCGGGTTACGAACTTGCTCCTGGAACGAATTAAGTTCGTTGTGTGAGGCACCACTGTATATTTATGTAGGTTTATTATTTAAAAATTTTAAGTTATTTTATTATTTGTAAATGAAAAAATTTTTTTAATTCTTTGAGTTGATTTACATTAAGAGAGCTATGATAAATATACAAATGTGAAATATCTTAAAATTCTGTTGTTTTGGTTTATACTTTTAGTAGTAAATTATAAGCCTCATTATTTTTAATGTGCATAAATAAATAAAGTCAGCAAAATATTTAAAATTAGATGTCTTTTAAAATTGTTTAATATTGATTAATTCATAAGGATTTATTAGAATAGTTCAAAGAAAATGATTCAGATAACATTTTTCTTTTTAGGGGATTATCTTGTATACCAAACTATACGGCATATTATGGCAGCAAGAGCTATTCATAATATTTTCAAGACCAATGAATCTCATATGGTTATAACTCATAGGACACTGAAGTAAGAGTGTCTAATTAAAACCTTTATTATTGTGGGTGTTAGCAAAGAAAGATCAAGTGCTTCCACTCTAAATGGATATTTTACTCACATATATATGTGTATGACATTTATGTTAAATTTATTATGAAATACTTAAAATTTTTTATTCATTGTAACGTGTCACAACACATTTTGGTTAAAATAAACATTATGGTCACAATCTTCTTTAGGAAAAAAACGACTAATCGTAACATTATTTGGCTTGTTTTTTCTTGTTGCCAGAAAAATTCACAGACATGTTAGCATACAGTTTTACATTATGCCTCTGTACTCTCATAGTCTTGCATGTTATAAAATGTATCTGTAAATTTACTCTACATTTTATTCACTACTATATATTAAGTTTGTGCTAAGTAAGTTATATAGAAGCATATTTTGAATTTACATTCCTTATAAAAATAAGTTGGCTTCTGGATAAGACATTTTTAAAACAGAACATTAATCTACCACCCATCATCATATAAGTGTTAGTAAATGTGTTAATCTTATTGCTTGAGCAGCTACCAGTTGAGTCAGTAGATAGTAAATAGCCAAATGTTTTTTTTTCTTTCTTTCTTTCTTTGAAAATACAGCTGTATTAGAAGTGGTAAACCCCTCTCCTAACTTTTGTGTTATCCAATCTGTGTCCAAGGTGATTGACAAAATGATTGTAGTGTCTTGATGGAGCCTCTAGTATGCCTAGCAAACAGTTAGAGTATTTTGCCTTACCTAGTAACTCAGGCAATGCTGTGTGAATTGTGTGTTTTTATTCCCTGAGATTTAAAATACTGCTCATTCAGGTAAAATTTCTGAAATAGACTTGTCTTTACAAAATAAAGAAATACACATCAAATCAATTGTGAAGAAGTAGAAATTACTCCTTGTGTACCAGTAACAGAAAATGTCACAAAAGTAAGGAAACTCTGCACTCATTATAGTGTATATAAATATGATGCCCTTGCCCTCACTTGATTAACTTTAGGACTAAATAATATTAAATAAATTACACTTTACCTCCATAAAGGACCTTTTTGACTTCATAAACAAAATAGCAGACTCAGCAGATGGAATTGGGCTTGAAACTTGGTACAAAATGCTTTTACTCAAAATGCCTTGACTGTCAAATCCAATTCAGAAGAAACGTTTTAATAATAATTTTGATTTCATTGCATTTATTTTCTTTCTCTCTTTCTTTTTTTTTTTTTTTTTTTTTTTTTGTTAAATACAAATTAAGTGTATTTGCTTGTTTTAAACTTTACTGTTATTTGAAATTTTTCTCATGAAGAGTTTTATTAATTATGTATGGAAAAAATATGAATTTTTCACACGCACCTAATAAATACTAAGAATATATGTCTTTAGTATGCCTAGCAACATGATGCATTCTTGATATTGATTTTTGAAAATTTAATTTTTCTGGCACTTTAATAGAAAATTTTATTGAAAGTGTAGCATTTTCTGTTGAACTTCATCTAGGAAAATTGTGAGTGATGTCTCTTTCTGTGTTCCCATTTTTGTATTTTATTTTATATTTTGTATGAGAAAAATTTATTTATATTCAAATGTATTTTGGAGGTTCATATTTTTAAAAAATATTCAAAATCAGTGATAACATTATCAAAATTAGAAAACAGTACATAACATTTTCTAAGTTTTTTTACCAGACTGCTGGGAATATCTATTGTTACTCCAGTAATACTACTTATTCATTTATCGTTGTGATTAAAGAGGGCTTTAACTTTTAAGTATTTAAAAGTGTATGTTTTTTTTTCTAATTTATTAATTCCAAATTTGTTCAGGAATCTGCAGCACAGTCACTGCCTCATTGATTTGTATTCAAAACATTTATTTTACATGGATTTAACTTTATGTAGAAAAGTATGATTTAACATAAAATGTTTGTCTCTCAATGTTTTTATACTTGTATTATTTTTAATGACATGTTCACAAGTTGCTCTTGATTTATTTGGTAATGCTGCATTAAATTTTGAAATTTTCTTTTGAAACAATGGCCAAAATTAAGGTCTCCATAAAATACTGTTCCCATAATTCCATATATTTATTGCAAGTTTCCAATTTTTTTTAAAAATACTCCCTCTGCCCCTTTTATTCAAGTAAATATTAAATTGTACATTAAATATAAAATTGGGCAAATAAGTATATTCTTGCATTCATTGATCAGTTTATTGTTCTATTTTGACAAAAATTTAAATTGAGACATTTTAAATACTTAGGATTTATATCCATAACTTTTGTAATTAAATAACTATCTTATTGTTAAGAAATTTAAAAATCGTAAGTTAAGGAATATTTATTTGCGATAATAATAAATAAGGTATCAAAAATTTTTAATTCTGAATTTAATTCACATAGTAAATGTGTTTCAAATAGAACTGTTTCAAATTGCCTTCAATATTTTTAATATAGTTTTATTATAAATGAAAATGATGTACAAAATGATGTTTCTTTGTGTTGTGAGATTATTATTTTACAATCTGTATTAGTTATTTATTTAATATTAAGCTCTTGTTTTTAATAAAACATTTCTCCTTTGTGAACAATTTTTCTGTTTTTAAACATACTTAAATTTAAATTTTTAGAAAGATTTATGTTACAATAAAGCAAGTAATAGTAAGTTTTTTTATTAGAATTTTAGACCCATCTCACCAAGCTATTCGAGCTCTATTTTCCTTGGAAGATGTGTCATTTTGGACAACACATAAAGAAAATAATAGGTACTATTTGTCTTATACTTTTAGATGATGTACCTATTATTAAAAATAATAGGTACATCATCTAAAAAATCTAACGTGAAAAAGTATTTTGAAATAAAATTCGATTTTTTAATTTTGTTCCAATTTATTTTTTTAGATTACAAATTTTTCTCATCGTTCATATTTTAAGTATGTTATTTTCCTGAATATGATTTCAAAAGTATGCTCTGATTGTAATAATTTAACCAAAATATTGATAATTATTAAATTGAATTTTATTCACTTAAATATTATTAAAATATATGAATTATAACTAAATACAATTTAGCAATCCTTATTTTTTTCTAAGGAACAGCATGCCAAGAACTTTTGAATATTGATTCCATATTTAAAGTATCATTACATTTTAAAGTGCATACATCACTTTGTGTATTTTTCTCTTTTTAATGTAATTGTTTTTTTAAATTATTTATATTTTTAAACCTTTTCAGATTTTGATTTATCGTTAACCTTGAAATGATTAAATAATTATAAAAAGTTTAATAAAAATTAAAAAATTAAATAAAGCTTTATTTATATACAGTGTGCGTTCATTTGTTTGTTTTTTCAGGAATAAATTTGTAACTTCATTGTGATTGATTGCTGTTTGAGTTAGTTGTAACCAATATTCTTCCCCCCCCCCCTCTCTCTCTCTTTTTTTTTTTTTTTTTTTTTTTCTTTTTTAACTGCTATTTGTTGACACATTATTTTTTTAATTATAAAAACGGATATTGTGTTTCACAAGTATTTTTAAATGTAATAATTAACTACTAGTTATATAATATGTTTAATAGTTTGTATGTACTTTTATTCGTTTTTCTTAAATATTCATTTAGATAAGCTATTCAATTCTATTATTTTTTTATGTAAAAAAATCAGATATAAATTGTTATTTATTCAAATAATTGTAATAAAATGTGTATAAAAATGTTAATTGATGCAGAGATAAATATGCAGTCTAATCTAAGTAATTTCATAGCATTTCTTAAATTTGACAAAAAACAGTTATATATTTTGAACATTAAAACTAATGATATAAATACATTAACTTTTCAGTTAAAATTTAAAAACAGTAAAAATTCTAAAATAATATAAATTTGTTCATTAAAATATTAGACTTTTTACCATTTTAAATAAAATTAAATCATTTGACAAATTGAAGAAAAATATAGAAAGGAATTTTATCTTATATATCATTAAAATAATTACTTCTTTGAAGTAATATATATGTAGTTATAGATTCATTAATATTTTTTATTATTTTTCATATGTAAAAAAAAAAAACATTTGATGAGATAAAAAAAAATATTTTCTATAAAACTAAAATTTATTTAATATGTTTACAAGAAATGTGTTCTATAAGTTTGGAAAAATTATATACTGTATCATATGTAAGTTCTGCATTCTAAATTTTTAAAGACATTTATTCGCATTTTATTTTTATCCTATTGAATATGATGTCCTTTATTATAAAATTTCTGGAAATTAAGTTCATTTTATTTTACTCTATTTTAATATAGATTACTTGGTTTCATTACAAGGACAAAATCAGATTCAGAAAACAAACCATCATTTCATTGTCATGTATTTGAAGCTCAACCCTCTGCTGAAGAAGTAAAATTAGACTTCTTTTAATTATATATATATATATATATATATAAATGAAAAGTATTCTTTTTGTATAATTTTAATTATAACGATGAAAACAAACTCCTTAGGATAAACTTTAATAAAATCTAATAAAGCTTATTCTTAAGGAGTTTGTTATTCTAATAAGTATATCTTATGATAATTTAAGAAAAAATAACACATCTCTATATAAATTTGTGTGCCACAAATTTATTAAAATTATTATTACTATTATTAATATTTATTTATTTATTATTTTTTTTTTTAAGAAAGGGAATTCTATTTTGCATTATACTTGACTTTATAGTGTAAACATGCATGAAAATTGTTTCTATAATTCAAATTTTAAAAGTTGCATAAAAGTGAAAACTGATTTGTTAAAATTTATCTAGTTAATAAAAATAAACTTTTATCATGAAAAAGTCTTTGTAAAGATATCAATTTTAGATATATACTTAAATTTTTAAAATTATGTGGTAGGTTATACATATGTGATGTGAATAGTTATATGTAAATGAATAATTTTAATTAAATACTATACATGTTATAATTAAACATGAGGCTAATGAAATGCAATATCATGTATTCAAAAAAGAGGACTCAACGTCTTTTTCTCTTAATGCATATTAAGTAATCTCAAAATACCAATTGAAATATAATAAATGTACCAGATGTTCTTAAAGTAGCAAGTGCTGCTGCATTTTTTTGATGAGAAGAAATTTAATTTTGGTTTCTAGAATGAATAAAATTTTATGAATGTACTAATTTTTACATAAAAATATATTTTCAATAATAGCTTGGAGGTTAATATTAGTTCTCATAACTTTTAAAACTAAAGGAACAAATTTTTTTTATATTTACTGATTAAAAAAAAAAAACTTTAGAGTCATAATGTTTTAGCACTGTACTGAAAATTGCTCTGAAGTTATTGAAATTTCCAATAAAATTATGCTTCCACAGTTAAAATAAGGAATGAAATGATGTTTATGAATGATTGTCGCAGCAAAAAGTTCAAGCTAGAGAATTTTAGTGCATATTCATATATTAAAAGTTCAAAAGACTAATTTTTTTGGTTAATTTAAAATAGGAATTGAAAAAATATTTTAATGTATTGATGAAAGAATGTTAATTTTTTACAGTCTAGACTTATAAAAACTACTATGAATGAATACTGTCTTTACAGTTAATTCTATATCTATAATAATTTATTTTTTCTAGTTTTTCATATTTATGAAGATTTTTAATTTGTGTGTGTATATATATATATATATACACACATATATACACATACATATATTTCCTTCACATTAAATAGGCAAGTTAGTGAAATTTTAGCACTTTTGTTTCCGAACAAACTAATTATCTTCCATGTGCAAAAACTAATTATCAAGAAGCAAACACTAAAAACTTAACGTTAAATAGTAATTATATATTATTTAATAATTTTTGTTTACTCTATTAACACTCTACTTATTTATGATTTTATGATAAAATTATTTATTATTCAAATTGCTAATTTGGTTTACTATAGATGGCATTACCATAATGTTCTGACAAAATTACATTTAAAAAATTAATGTAATTATAATACATAATTACATAATTTTTTATTTTTTGAATAATGAAATATTACGTAATTCATTTTTTAATCTATTGACGGAAATAAAGATTTAAAGCTTTAAAACTTCAATTTTTTTTTTTTTTTTTTTTTTTTTTTTTTTTTTTTTTTTTTTGTATCATTGCATATTTTGATTAGTTTCTTATTCTGAAGATCAGTTATTTGCAAACTTACTCATAACTGCAAAATGGTATTTACTTGTCTAAAATTGCTTTAGAAGGTTATTTCTTTCATAAAATTGCTTGCTACAGAAAACTGAACTATTAAAAATTCAATCAAAAATGGAATTCCACTTAAAATTTACTAATTGTAGATGCTTGTTTAAAGTTTTTTAATCTGATTTTGAAGTTTTTTCAAGATGGGCTACTCAAAGGTTTCTGAATGTTAAATTCTTTCCATTCAGTAAAATTACTGGTTAAAAAAAATACTTGCCTCTAGAATAAAGCAGAAGACATTGTGTGTTTTTGTTAGTAAGTCTTGGACTTTTTTGATTAAGCAGTCAAAAGCTATTCTTATTTTTCTAGAAGTTGAAATGTGCCACTTTTCCCCTTTTTACAGGTCAGGACTGTTTGCAACATATTTGTATCAGTTTTAACTTTGTAGTTCTCTCTTATGTCCTTTATTCAAAGAAGATCAAAATTTTGACACTAATCATCTTGGCTCATGCCCTGCACTTGCATTTTTAATATGTACTGTTCAGGAGTATTGAAAAGCCAGATCACTGTTAGTGTCATAGCCAATATTCTGGGCACATCCACAATAAATAAATAAATTGTAACATCTTATATGCATATTAAACCAAAATGAATAAGAACTATCAATCACTTGAAAGTAAGAATGCGAATTGAAATGTCTTAAAAATAGTATTTTTTATTCATTTAGTGCAACAATGAAGCATGAAATATTTGCATATTTATTTACTAAATTTATAATCATATAGAGAAAAGAATAATTTTTATTTCAATGACTTTCATTTAAGATACTATTTTACAAGTAATTCAATTCTAAAATAAGCAGATATTTCAAATTAAAGATATGGGAAATTTAATGGTAAAAATGTTCTGTAGTAATAAACTTTTGAGTAATGAAAACAAAAGGAAATTGTTTCTTAAGTAAAATGTTTAAGACGAGTGAATATTTTGTTCTTAACAGCATTTGCTTCAGAAAAAGGCAGTGAGATCTATAAATTCCTCTTTTTCCTGTTAAAATAAGGGATTTTATGTTGTATTTTCATATTAAATGAAACCAGACAAACAAAAATAAACACTTATCGTTCATTTATGATATTTTCATAATAACATATTACTGAAAAATGAAATTAGTCAATAATTTATATGCTATGCAATTCAGCTTAAATTTTTGTTTAAAAAAACTAATATTTTACAAGGTGATGTTAGATATCCAAGTGTATTTTATAAAAGACTCATTTATTTCTGATATTATTTACAAGCAAATGCAATTATTTTTAGATTTAGAATGTATTTTATTGTACACTTGATAGAATTTGTCTCAATTAATTCCATTGTTGACTACATTCAATATTAACTACAGAAATAGTATATGATAAATGATGCTTGTGACAAACAAATTTTTAAAAATTATTTTAATGAATTCTAGTAAAAGTATTTATATTATTCATGACAAATTTGATTCATTAATTTACTTTTATATTATACTTATAATATTTAATATTATACTTTTATATTATAATATTTTATGTTATACTTATAATATTCTTTGAATTCAACATTTGAATTTGTTTATTATTTCAAGAATCCTTTCTTTATTACTCAGTTTATATAAAAAAAGTAATGCATTTTTATTGTCTCTGATACTAAGAATATTTTATAATTAAGAATACCTATGAGTTATTAAAATGTAAAACATAAAAAAAACTCAACAAACCAGCAAAATTAAGTTAATTTACATTGAAAACAATGTTAATTTATAACTTGTCATACCATAAAAGGTTAAAAGTTGAAAATTAATGTGAAAACATTGTTGCAGAATATATGTAAAAAGATATATTAAACTAAATGCAAACAATTTAGTTTTTAAACCATACTTTGAATATTTTCTGATCAGAATATGTAATTGTAAAAGTTGAAAAATAATTCTTTAAAGTTAAATCATTAGTTTTGTTAAATGTGCAATATGTTCCCTTGAAATAAATCAGAGTATTATATTTGAAAATGAGTTTTTTTTTTAAATATTCCTTTCCTGTATTAATATGCTATATCTTTCTTTTTTTTTTTAAATCATTTTTTTAGAATTTTGTTGTTAATGGTTTTTTTTCCCCCTTATTTTATAGATTTGCACTGCTCTTTCAAAAGCTGCTAACATTGCCCTCTCTGCCCTTTTGGTAAGAGTGTTTTTACATTTTCATTTATTATTAATGATTTCTATTTGAAATAATTTTCTACTAAATATTTTACTCTAATTTGCATTCAATTATTTATAGGAGAAAACTCTTAATTCCACTGAGGTAAATATTTAAATTAATACTCATAATTATATACATTTTTTTAAATATAAGTGCAATCTTGGATCTATTTTATATTATAATTTATCATACATAATTCAATATTTGGCATATATTCCAGTTTTATGGTAATGTAATACTAGAAAAAATTATTTCATTTACAGTCAATATTATGTTGTTTATGTATAATAACAATTATTGCAATCTTTAATTCTACAAATTTTAAGTTGAATTGCATTTTAGTTCCAAAATAAAGCAAACATAATTTCAATTTTTTTTTATTTATTAAAAAAAATATTCATTTTCTTTTCACAGCTTATAAATTTATGTACAAAAAGTTAAATTTATCATTTGATAGCTTTGATCTTTTACTCTTAATTAACAATTATGGGTTAAACTGTTTAAATTCAACTTAATCATTTGAATAAAAATGAAAACATTATTTTAAAAGCTGTTGAATATTAGGTGTTTTTTTTTTTTTCCTCAAATCTCAATGTATCTTGGTAAAAAGAAATTCTTAGTGCTTGTTTTATCATTATATGTGGAATAAAACCAATATTTTTAAAACATTTGTTGTGCAGTTAAACATTGTTACCATATAGTGTGTGCAAATAATTTTTTGAATTTAAATAATGTGTTTTTTTTTTTTTTAAATTACATTGTGTATTGTTTTTCCTCCCAGATTCAAACTTGAAAATAAATGTAGAAATTGTCTTTGCTTTTGTAATTAAAAATTACGGAATTCATCATAAAGTTACCAATCTGTTTATATGCATACAAATTTTTTTTACCTATGTTATTTCAAGTATTTAAATACAAACAACATGGTTAAGCACACATGTGGTATTAATAATTTACACTAATTAATTAAAATAATAAAATTAGTGATACCACAATAAAAAGGGAAAAAAACTACTGGCTGGAAAAGTAATTTATATAAAAATCATCGACTTACAGAAGAAAATTCTGTCACTAGGCTGGCTTATTTTCAGAACATCAAAAACATCTTAGATCATTCCTTCAGCTTTATTTTTCCCAACCCAGGTTTGTATTTTAAAAGTATATATAATCTTTTCCTGTCTAAGAGCTCTTAGGATTTGATGACTTGAACATTGTGATTTTTTAGTTTTAAAGATTCAGTAGAACATCAAGCATGAATAATGCGCAAAATTTTTATCTTTTCAACGTTTGATTCAGGGTCTCACATCATCATTTTCTGTACCTACTTCTCCATTCTTGAAACCCAGTATATCTTCAGTCTTATCCCCACACTATTTTTCTGGAACTGGTTTCCCACAAGACCTATGCTAAGTAGTTCACAAGGAAGAGAAAGTGGGGAAATAATTAGGGACACAATCTTGTGGGAGAATGTAATTTAAAAAAAAAAAAAGAACTTCCAGCCAGGAAAAAAATGAATAATTTTGTTAATTTACAAAAAATATCCTGCCAGTAAAAGTAACTAAACTTAAAATTATTTAATACATATTCTATATTTTGATTTCTTCTCAAGAAAAATATTTATTTGTATGAATTAAATCTAATGTTTGGCAGTAGATAATTAAGATAATCAAATGATATTTCTATAATTAAGATAACCAAAGATATTAAGGCTATGTGATAGCTATCAAATTTTATTTTCATACAGAGGACATTCAAACATTGTTTGGATAATTTTGCAGTATTGTGAAATATTATTTATTTGAAAAAATGTCAATCATTACTGTGAGTACAAATTGCTGTCAGCAGTTTGGACAATTTTTTTTTATCCATGGAATTTGTTTTTAAATATTTTGAATATAAACTTATTTTTAAGAAATATCTTTATTGAAAATCCCAGTAAAGTTAGTTTATTATTTGTAAAATGAGAATTGGTGTTATTATTTCTATGATAGAAAAAACTAAAAAATTCTTTCTAAAAATCATACCAATTTCTATAAATATTTAATTGAACTTGACTAATGCTAAATAATTCTAATTTTCTAAATCAATAAAAAGAACTCAAATGCATTTAAAAAAAAATGCTGAAAAATGTTTTAGTAAAATATTTAACAAATTTTTAATTAGATAGCATTAAAAAAATTGTCTTTGCATTTTTTTATTATGAATGTCAAAAATATTTCACATATAATCATGCATGGCTGTATTACCAAAAGTGAACAAGAAATTGCTTAAACAGTATGTAAAAAAACACAGTGAAACAAGGTAAATTTGCTATTTTGAAAAATATTGATTTGCTTGGATATTTTTAAAGGTTTGGAATCAACTCTAAACTTTTGATTCTGATCTAATTAATCCTTATATGTAAAAAATACCCATTAAATGACAAACAAAGCAAATATGCATCTGGGTTTTTTTTGTATGAGTAAGAAATGATAGAGTAAGAGTAATTTCATCAATTTGAAATTACTCTTACTAGCCCTGTGTGCTTCAAGTCAGAAAGAAACTCTATTTGAATGATCATGCAATTTGCAGTTGTAAATAACTAACTTAATAAACAAATCTAACATAAAAAATTTTATATCCTAAATTTATCTATTTTTTTCTGTAATCCTTAATTTATTTTAAAAATTATCATTTGTGAGTACGAATGAGAAATTCAAAACTGGAACTGAGAAAGGCGATTTTGTCTTACAAGTAATTTCTGAATAGCAAATAAGTTTGATGGCTATACAAAGGGAATATGATAAATATAACAGTTTTGTTGGAGCTAAAAAAAATCGTGATAGAATGGTAAAGAATTATTGTTTTTATTATTTACAAGAAAGTTGATGCATCAAGTACATTTATTCTGATTTGAATAAAATATGCAATCAGTCATCTTTGTATCTTTTTTACTGTTTGAACAATTTGAGAAATTCATGGAGAAAAATTTAAACTTTTCATTTTATTATTATAAATATACCATTATTTATGTAAAAATAGTTTATGTGCTTGTAAAATGTTTTTAGTATTTTTGTGACATGATTAAAAGTCTGGGAGAAAAAAAAATCTTCATAATGATAAAAGTCAGGCATTTTTAATAGATGATGAGAAGGGGAAGAGTAACCAAAATTGTATTTATGTAATTATTACTACCTTGAATTCTAAATTCTTGATTTTATGTGTAATTGCAAGTTTAAAACATTATGAAAAAAGTTCTTAATCAATCATTTTTGTACTAAAAACGTTTTATCCCTCATCCAAATAAAAATCTATTTTAGGATTCTAAAAATATCAACTTAAAATAATTACAAATTGTTCAAAAGCCAGGAAAGGTAAACATTGCTTAATATTTATTGAAGTCTTAATCAAAGTTAAAGTAATCATTAAAATTAAGGAATTTAAGCTAAATTAATTTATCAAAGACACTGTTATTTAGAAAAGGTATTCCAAAACTCAAGAAGAATTACAGGTAAAATTATTAAAGCAAAGTTTAAAAACTGTTTAAAATGAAATTAATTTAGGTTTTATAAATATGAAACAGAAATTTTTCTGAATTCTTCCACTTTAAACACATTCTATAATCTCAAATGTTGAATTTAACGAATAAAATATTTCCTGCCTTGTGTGTGTGAGTATGATTTTTTTGTACTGAAAAATTAGAAAATGTATTAAATTCTATATTAAATAAATGAATTAAAATGTAATTTTAAATAAAGTAAGAAATTATACAGGCATTTTTAATTTAACTATTGTTATTAAAAAATTTAAGAATATAATTGGTGAGTATCTTTGTTGTCTTATTCTTCACTAGCTAGACCAAGTTCATGAGCCCATAAATCTTCAAAAAATCATATACAAGAACACTGCTAAAAAGGTCAATCCAAGCTAAACTTGCACATTACCTTTGATAGATTTCAGATAGATCTTTTGTCCCTGATCAAAAGGGACATCTGATGTGTACACTTTCAAGCCTACTAATGGTAAACTTAATAATTATCAACATTGATGGCAAGGGCACCACCTAGAATCTGCTCATTATTCCAGGCGAATTTGGAATGTATTTAAATATTGCAGTTTGAATAATTGATTTATATTAATTAATTTTAATATTGTAAATTATCCCCTGTATTTATGCATAAAGATCTATAAGAGTAATGAAAGAATTCTATTTGCATGTTATAGATTAAAAAAATTTTTTCTTAATGTGACATACAGTAATATCTTGGTTAATTAAAGCTTACTTGTTTCATGAATATCTTTCTTCTGAATAATTTTTACTTATTAAATTGTATGAATTTTAAATTGTGTGTTCTTTTTAACAACCATTTAATATTTCGTAGTAACTGATTAAAATATTCTTTATTATAGGAAACTGTTTTCTGATTATATTTCTCCCAAAAATAACTCAAAAGAAATTAATTTTCTATAATTTTCTTTTGTATTTGTAATTCTTTTATTCATATTTTTTAATGTGGGGATTTTTTGGTGACACTAGCATGAAAAGCATGTCATTAATAGATTTTATCTGCTGATTATTTTGGAAACTTGTTCAAAATTAAACAGACTTCATTAAATAAGTTTATAATTGTAATATCCTTATGAATTTAAATTTTATTGCAGATCACTGTTTTAAGTTTTTTTCCTCTTGATTTGCCAGAACAATTTTAATTTATTTTTTAAACTTCTTCCTTATTTTTTTAATATGAAATTATAATATATAATTTTCACATTTTGCATAAAATTTTTTCTTTGCAATGCTATTTACTATTGTTTTTATTCTTCACTATTTGTCTTACCAAACAGGTTGCAATGGTTGATACTTTGGAATGGGCTTAATTTTGAGCTTGGGTGTTTATAATGGTTCAGAATTCACTTTAAGTCATAGGGGCTAGTCTAATTAGCCCTCTTGTACCAAAAATGGCAGTTCAGCAATAAACAATCCAAATCTATCATGTATCTTCCATGCAATTAAAATTTCTTATTTATGAGAAATGCTTTTGATAGGTATAATTCTATCAATTTCAGATGATTAAATTATACCCATCGTCTCAAATTGTTTCAATTCAAAAACACAATTTTCTCTGTGTTTCTTTAAAAATTTCACTGTTTCTATCATCACTCTGTTTATTTTGTTATTATAAAAATTAAAAGATAAAGTATCTTATTTAATCAGGAATTATTTTTCATTTTTAAAACATTCTTTTAATTAAAGCTTTGATGTAAAGAATAAAATGTATACATTTTCCACTGTTAATGTAAACAGTTATATTGCAAATTTCCAACATTAAATTTGTAATCAAATAATGTGTTTTTTTTTTTTTTTTTTTTTAACTCAGTGTACTATAATATTTCAGAACTGTGTAGAGTATTTTGTGTAATTCATTTAATATTTTTATTAAACATTATAATTTAAGATATATGATGTCTTTTATTGATAGTAATTTTTCTCTTTAGGATCAAAACTCTGAGGATTCTACTAATACTCTTCCACAACCGGAAAATGAAATGCACGGTAATACCAAAGACAAGGATAAAGATTCAGATCTTTCTGCTATTCCTGAAGCTGGGGATGCTAATTAAATCTTGATTTAAAATGTATGCTAAAAAATAATTTGACTGTAAAAAGTAGTTTGACTTTATATTACTGCTTAATATTTCATGGTGCCATAAAATTTTATGCAGCATTTGATTATTTAAGTCAATGTTTCTGAGAAATAATTTTACCTTCCTTATATTGCATGCAAGGCAATATTTGACTCATCAATGCTGGTATGTATGAAAGGAAATGCATGCTTTCGTTTTCATTTGATGAACAATGAACGCATATTTATTGCATGCACAAAATTCATAAAAATATTTATCAATATTTTGGTGAATTATGTTTTATTTCAACAGTTTTTTTTTTTTATTTAATAGGAAATTTTGTGCAAAATTTTATCAGATTTTAGACCTGTTTTATTTTATAAAATAAAACACTATTTGTTATGTTTTATACTTTAAATTCATTATTTAACTTCATGTATTTTATAAATTATGTTTTCATATTTCTGACTTTTTTATTTTATTTGTCACATTAATTAATTTTTTATTGTATATAACAAATATATTCTAATATTTCTATGAACAAAATTAATAACTATCTTCAAAATTTTTTATTCCTTTCTCCCATTTAAAATAATCTAAAGTTTGACACTATAAAATTATAATATTTCTTTTTGTACATATTCAATTCAGATTTAAAAAACTAATATATGTGTTTTGAATTTATAATGGACATGAATATGTTTATACTATTTCAATTTTTATTCACAATAGTGTTTAAATTATGTTTTTCTTTACTGTTTATAGTATTAAATAAAATGGGTTGCTTGATTATTTTATTAACAAATACAGTAATTTGCATAATTTTTTGCTATTGACTAAATATTTATCATTTCTGGTTTATTGCAAGATAATATACGCACATCTTATTAATAAATAATTTGAAGAAAAGTAATTTTTTTATTTACTAAGTATTGAGAAAATATGGTATAAATATACATTTTTGCATTAATGCTGTGCTTGTGTAGTTGGTTAACTTTCGATGTATCATAAACAATTCATAAGTACTAAAGTTTCAAATGTATATTACATTGTATAAAAAAGGGATATTTTAAAATTGGTGCATTTAAACCCATGTAAATGCTATTATTATTAGTGAAAATAAGCAAAAGATGTGACAGATGACAGTATTTTTTTACTGCAAAAAAAAATACTACTTATTTCTTTAACATTAAAAATTCAAGGTATGGTTGAATCTTCAAAATATTTCAAGTATATTAATTATTAATACAAAATATTTAAGTATCTTAATTGTTTTCTTTAGAAGCAGTAAAGTATTTCAAAAACATTGCATGTCTTATGACCTATCTTTGTTAAAGTTTTATTGGATCATTCTTGAGATATTGTAAGCAATGTTATATGGAAAAAGGCATTTTTTGCTGACTGATTGTGGATATGTACTTTTAAATAGCATTGTTACCAGGTTAAGAAAACTTTTTTTTAACCTGGTAACAATGCTATTTTGAATGATAAAATTTTTTTATTTAAGAACCTTCAATTCAACAATTTATCAACTTCACTTCTATTACTGGAGTAGATGTTTATTATGATGATTCAAAGTTCACATTAGTCTACAGGATCTGATTAAATTATTAATTATGAAGAAAAGAGTTATTAAAAAGTGATTAAATAAGTCCATCATATTTAAAAAGATAGTCACTATGATCCTTTATTATGGGTTTTGGCAATGAAAAAGTTTTGAAATAGAAACCAAAATTAGTTTTCTTCATTTCACTCGCACATAAACGAAATGTATGAAACGTTGTCTGCTATATAGGATGCACATTATATCATTTAATATAGAGAAATTTGTAATTTTTGGGGAATCATGTAGGAAAAATCTCCGTATTTTTAAATTGCTTATATGCTATGATCGTACACAAATAATTTCAACAAACAGTTTCATTTATTATCATTGTCTTTTTTTAATTATATTTATTTTTTTATTCAATCACTTTTTAAGAGTATCTGGAGCAAAATTTTAAAATTTTTCAACTATGCAATGCCAGTAAATGAATTACTAATATTTTAGACCTTTATTCTAAGTTTTGGATAGTATGTGTATAACTTTTCTTAGTTTTCACCGTGAATTTTTTAAATATTGTACTATAGTTAAAAGTAAAATCAATATTATATAAATAAAATGCTTCAAAACAGAACATTTTACTTAAAATTTTTACATTTTGTTGATAAGTTTATATAACATAAAGTGCTTTTATATTTTTTTATGCAATTGGATGCATGTTATTTTTCAGCTTTTAAAATTATATATATTTATCACCTTTTAGAAATTTTTAATTCAATCGATTAGAATATTTAATGTTAAACCAATTTCTTTTTCATTTATAAGCACATTTTTCTGCGTGCACAAGTATCGCATATTTGTGTTAAATACCTGTGTGTTATCTAGTCTTATATATTTCAGATGTTTATAAAAATAATTTTGTTATTTGTGATTGTTTTTGCTTGGTCTTAATGAAAGTAAGTCAACTTTCTATTTTTGATGTAAGCTAGAAGTTTTGTTTGTCATTTTAATAAAATTATTCATGTAGCACTTTTGTACTGGCATTGCATGTGTAATTTGTGTGATGCCATATTTATTCTTATTTTCTTATCACTTCCAATGTGCAAAATAAAGCCAATTACTTTATATTTTACTTTTAAATTATGTTAACAAAGGGTTGTAAATTGTAAAGTTTTGAAATTGCAATTATTTTCCTTTTTATCTAAAATGCCATGTTGTTAACTGAACTGTCAGAGTTCTAATTTTTGGATTAACAATTATTTGCTTTGATTCCCAATTCAAGCATGCATGTTTGTAATGGTTCGTGATTCACTTTAAACTTCAAATCCCAGTAAAATTAGCTCTTATATGCAAAAACTAACTGTAGAATGACTGATATATTAACTATACTTTGACTTTTTTGACAAATAAGAAAACTATTCAGTTTATTATTGGTCTAAAAAAATACTTAATACATAAGTTATAAGTACTTACCATCGAGTGAGATTATAAACTGTTTTATTGATTTTTCACATTATGAATTTTATAACTGTTGATATCGATTAATTAAAAAAATTATTTGAATAAAGCTTTTTTCAAAATTATAATTCCACTAGTTATATTTTCTTTATTCTCTTTAAATAGTCTTATTATAAAACAGCACTGTATTTTAATTCACTGATGTAAATTTTTATATCTTCCACAAACAATTCCGTACAATTTAATCTCATTATACATTACTAAATTTATGTTTCAATAGTTATCAAAAAGTTCAATCTGCATATTTTAAGATTTTGTTAAAAATTTAATGTAAAAAAAATGAGCATCTTTTCTACACATTAAAAAAAATTAATGGGAAACCTATATTTATCAATTTAATATAAATCTTGATATATTTTTTAGGTTGAACTTTCTATAAATATTCTTTGAACAAAATAGGTTTAAGGAAATCATTTATTGATTGGTGCATAATCTGTATAAATTTATCAATTAATTACCTTGATTAATATTTAATACAAATTTACCACCAGCATGTATTTAAATGTATTCAATAGCACATGAAATGAAACCTTATTTCTTCAAATTAGGAAAAAAAGGCACGAAGAAATTCTGTGTTGCATTTGTATGACTAACAATTTATAAATTGTAAGAATGCATACTATGACATGATTTAACAGTTTCAAGTTCTATTTAATTTATTATACCTTCAGATTTTGTCTTGTCCAAATTTACCTAGTTTCATAAGTCTGGGTTAGCAGTATATATTTAAAACTAGTGTAGTTTTCACAGGTGCTATGAAAATTGAACAGCACAAATGAGAATTAGATAAAGTTCTATAAGCAATAAATAAATTTTAATGATTGCATAAATCTTTTATGTTAATGAAAAGTTTTCAGAGATGTTTAGATGAAATATATAGATTACATTTAATTTCATAAGTTTTATTATCAATCATGTAAGTTTTATTCAAATTTTCAATACATTATGTTAATTAAATTGCAATCACATATATAAGTATCATAATAGTAATTAGGCAATGTGATGTCATTTTTGCACATAATAAATGTTTTATTTGTATTTTTATGATAGACACGAGAAAATTAAGCATGTTTTTTGTGATAAGCATTTGTAATTTTCTATGTGCTTTAATATGTGAGTAAAAAGATGCTCAAATGTTTTGCCTGTAAATTCAAAGTACTATTTGTGAAACTTCATTTTTAACATACAGAATTAGCTTGTCACTTAAGTGAATATTTAAATCTGTGATGAAGTTTTATTAATCGTAATGGTTGTAATGTATAAATATTAGTCAGTTTTTTGTGACAGTTGTACATAGTATTAATAAAATATATGAACCTTTATTATTGTGAACTGTAAATAGAAAAATCAATTATAGTATTAATATAAAAATTTTTGTTTGAAAAATATTTTGCACATGTTTCATATAACACAATATCATCCTATTTTGTACAGTCAAAAGTTTAACTGCTTTTGTGAAATAAATAGTATGGTTAAATCTGTTTTTCTTTATAAAAATATAATTATTCAAATTACTAGAATCAACATACATATTAATCGCTGTTATAATTTGTTTGTATCAATTTACATTATTTTTAATAAGTTCTCAATACCAATTATGAAAAAAATTCAGTTTTATCATTCATAATTTCAGGAACTATTATAGAAAATATCATGTTTCTTAGTTAAATCACATTGAATGTGTAGAAAGTTTATGTATTAAAAAATTACAAAGTGAAAATTTTCAATGTTTTCTTTATTACACATTTTAATGCTCTATCTGATAATGTTTTTTTTTTTTTTTATTTTTTTTAAAAAAAAACATAAATTACATTCTCTAAATTAAAAAATGAAAGAATGGTATTACGTTTTTTTTCATTCACTATAATTACAGATTTGTAATTACAACAAAAATCTTTCTAATGAATTCATAATATAAAACTTTTAGTACTTGTGTGATTGCATATTAATAAACTAAATGCTATTTTGAATTTAAAAATATACAGAATAGTGCAATAGTCAAAAATAGAAGTCCTCTGTGGTTATGTATACTCATTCTGGCAGTCGTAAATTTTTTATGACTTCCATTAATTTCCTTTGAGATTCCATGTTTTGAATACCAATTTCATTTAAGTCTGTTTCAGTTAGATGCTGGAATGTTTCTATGTCAATCTATGATAAAAATGCCAAATTTTATTTAAAATCATCTATTATCAAATACACAGGAATTACACTAAGAAAATGATATGTTCTTATTATTATAACAATAAACAAACTATTTAAAAAAATATATATTATATACGAGTTTGGGGTAAAGATGATTAACAAAATTTTAGAGCATTGATTTAATACAAAAGACACCTTATGGGCATTATTTTAAAAAATAGAATGGTTAAAACATGCATTTGTTTTGCTATTTTAAAGTGATTTCTTACAGTGAGATGTCTCAAAATTTGAACGAAAGAAATGACTATATTTCATGTAAAACAATCTGTATTGTGGCACAGTGATATAGCTTGTAATTCTCAAAAAATATTATTCAAAACTTAAAAGTTGCATCCTCATACTAATTGTCATCATTAACAAACTAGAAAATACATAGATCGTGTAAAGTAGTCATGTCAACTATGACTGGGTGTTACAATTTCTTGCAGTTTGCAAATATGTAAGGAATGTCACGCTTGTTCACCTAAGATGGTTATTGGAGTTGTAATTGTTGATGCTCATGGTTATGGAGTGTGTTTCCAAGCAGATGGTTTTGTTGAATGTGAATGAATGCATGATAAGGACAAGTTGTACCAGTAACGTTTCCGAGCAGGCCCCCATCTTGACAACCGTTAGGATCGTTTAACAGCTTGACTAACCTCCCTTGGGGGGGGGGGGCAGACTGAATGAAAAATCGAATACGAACTGTCTCACCAGCTAAGATAAGGATGTACATGCTAAATTAAAATACAACTTGAAGCACAAAGCCCATTACAGAGCGCCTGGCAAATCCTATAGACGTTTTATCTACTTTCGATATCATATGCAGTTTGATCATAACGTTTGGAGTGCAATTTACAATAATAAGCTACTTGGACCAATATTTTATGATGTCATGTTAAATTATGCACGATGTTTAAAAACTATGGATCAAAGCATGATGGAAGATGCTTATAATTGGTGCAGAACGCAATACCCGATTTTGTGGAAGACTTGCCATTTAATCTTAAGAATCTGTAGTTTCAATACGACAGTATGTCTACTCAAATGATATCTCCAGTGAAGCAATACCTCGTTAAGGAATTCTACTTTATTATTGGGTATAGTACTATGATTGGATATTGAAGCAAAAATTTGAATATGGCAGTGTCGAAGATTGATCTCCATATCTGATTTAACTGAATATTTTTTGTGTATAAACCTCAAACAGACGTCTCCGATAAAAATAAAATTTTAGTTTTAAAAGATATACAAGTTTATTCTAATTATAGAATTTGTACTTTCTTTTAATGATATTAATTGAAATATAGCCCTATTATTTTCTTTGGTTGAAATTATTATTCAATGATAGATAATGAAAAGAATTCCCGTTTAAGTAATTCGAATATAATTAAAATATTCTAACATAATGATCAGTAAGCATATTCGTGAAACCACATGCATTTTTACTCATGACAAATCAGTCTTTCCGTTTTAATGTAAGTCTGAAGAAAATTTGAAGTATTTTGTTAATTTTTCTAACACATTCTGAGAGTCCAATTCAAAATACTCACTTGAACATTCATGTATCATGAAAAACGTTTGAAAGTTTTAAGTACCTGCAATTTTTCGTAGATACTTAAAGTTAAAATAGATTCACATACTAATCTCGGATCACGATAATGACTTTTTAATGTAGAATTTCAGAAAATTCATAAACTGCTCTTCAATGAGATTCTAATACCTTATAATCAGGATACATTAAGTTTATTCATTTGCCTATTTAGTGTATACTTTTTAAATAATAAATATAAGCGAGTATTTATTTTCCAAAACCTAAAATTTTCTAAATGCCAAATTAAAAACCATTTGTAACAAATACTAATTACATAAATAATAATAACACTTACATAAAATTTATTAAATAAACTATATAAAGAAATTCGAAAAAATAAAGAATAATATTTGATTTTGACTTTTTAGTAACTGATACTTGAACTGTTTGTATATTTCACTCGTATACATTTACCAGTGTTATCAACTTAAATGTTTTTCATTTCCATCGCATCTTAGATTAAATAATTTTTGTAGAAGTGTTTATATAAGACCATACAGAATTGAAATATAAAAACGAAATATTTTTGAAAAATTATTCACTCACCTCTTGATTCCGAAATATTTCTGTATATTTTTGCAAAGACTCCTTGTTTAATAACGTAGTTAAATCCCCTAAAAAATTAAGTACAGTTATTTGGAAGTTTACATAGTACAATGAGCTATTGCCAATAAATCTGAGCTAAAAGTCTAAGAAAACTCAGAAAAAATTGAGAACTAATTAGACTCTTATGCATAATTTAAACACAGCAGAAGTACTTTGTCTTTATTACAAATAAAAGGATTTTTTGCCAATTGGAATATTCTTTAAATAACATGCATAATATATATTTAAGATATGTATAGAAAAATAATATCAAATAGTTATCAATAATATATAAGAAAATAAAATATATCGAAAAATAATATCAAAATATTCTTTTGATGAATTAAAGAGATTAATGCAAAAACAGTTCTTATAATGACTTAAAACATAATATAAATTTACTATAAGAATAAAATCGCATTTTTTGCATACATAATTAAAATACTATGATTTTTTCCCTAGAATCAATATCATGAACTTTTATTGATTAATATCATATAACATAAATTAAAAATAACAATATTATTGTGACTGGAATTAAAACTCACCAGGAGAATTCTCAGTTCCAATGGCATCTGATTTAGAAAGCTAAATTGTGAAATAAAATTTAATTATCTTTTTAATCAAACCAAAAATACTGTTCAAAATTGATCTAAAAAGCTATAAATGCCTTGTGTCATACCATTTCTTTAGTATCTAAAGATGAATTCTTTTCTTCTTTAGGTGCACTAGATAATGGTTGATTTTTCATTCTGTATAGCATTAAGAAAATTTAAAGATATATATTTTTAAGTTAAATTTAAATTTTTGATTAATGCACTACAGCATTATATTATATCATTTAAAAATATTCATTTTTTTAAATGTAACAATAGTTAATTTTTTCAATAATACAATTATTTCTCAAGTCACAAACTAATTTAAATTAAATATGAAACAGCACTTTGAAAACTTTGTTACAATTTTCTTTTAAAGTCAATTCCTACTTAGGTCAAATACGCTTTTACTTTATTTTAGTTATTTAATTATTAACTTTCGCATTGTCCATTTGTGAAGCAAAGGTTGATACCATTAATCCATTTTGTTTGTTTTTTTTAATTTACTGTTTGGATTATTTTTATGCTTTGATGTGATTCGATCCAAAAACATGAAAATTCTATGCCAATGCTCTACCAAGGGTGTCACTGCAATGCAAATTTTCCATTTCACTATATTGCAAAAATTTATAAAATAATTATCATTCATTTTATAACTTAGAAAAAATTTTCTCTTACACACACTCATACGCATTTACCATCTCCCTCACTAAGTTATTTCTAAACCATAAAATTTGATTTTCAAAGGAAGTAATAAACTCACTTACAAGATTATAAAAATAAATAAATTTATGAATGTAAAGATGGAGATAGTAACTGTTGATGCCGACAGATGGCACTACTACAAGAAAAGAGCATTTTTGTTCTGCATAAAATTAAAATTAATTAAGGAATTTATAGTTAAAAAACTGTATTAACATCAAGTGTCATTTACGATAAGTTTAAAAATAAATATTTAAATTTAGGTTGATAAATAAAAAATATTTTACAAGCAATTGAAAATTTGAAGAAGATATATATTGTTGTTGTTTCTGATGATATTTGGCAACGCCAAGCCCGCCCGTCAGAGACTAGGCGAAAGAAGTCGAATCGAATGAAGAGAGAATGTCTTTCGTTTTTCAATAGATTACCCTGATACGAAGGTGGAAGTACAACTTTTGGCACATAGATGGCAGCACCATCTGAATCTTCCAATTTAGAAATTGAAACCAGAGAAGACCCAAAGCCTGGCTCTAACCACTCCCAGAGGTATTAATTTGGAATGGGAACATGGAGGACATTGCGACCCAACAGATTTTACATGCTCCTGTCGTAAATTTATCAATAACTGTTAAATACCGCTTTACCTTCTCAATACTCACTTTTATTTTTTACTTACAAGACTCTCAATATTACTCTTATATAGAAAGAAAATTTATAGAACGCTTTAAAATAATTTTTAAAAATATAATTTTGCTAGAAAGGTAAATGGGTGACAATATGTATCAAAATTAAAGTATTCAATGTCATGTTAAAAAAAAATAATAATAAAATCAATACCAATGGATTTCTAAAAAATTAAATTTGACAGCATAGGCATATCAATACAATTTTTGTATATGTACTTGTAGTTAAATTTTGCTATTATCAAATAATTCTATTTTGCACGCCCTTCAAAAAGTTTTAAAAAAATGTTTAAATTATTGACCCGAAGAATGAAAGAATCACAGTAATAAGAAGAGATTTCAAAGGAGAAAAATACTGTAAAAGAAAACAAAACGTGTCATTATTTGTTGAGTTAAAAAAAGATCACAGATTTTACAATGATTCATTACAATTAAATTACACACTCTACAGTTGTATGAATAAAATAAAAAATTCTTGATATCTCAAATAAGTATAACTTATATTTTAAACTAAGCAAAAATATTAGTACCACTACAAGTAAGAACCAAAAATTCATAAGTATTAGAAAACAGATTATTTTTGAGAATAAGTTTCTCATAAAATCGAAGGAAATAATATTAAAATTGAGTAAAGTTTAAAAATATACTTACACTTTTAAGGAGAAAATATGGCTTAAGAAAAGCCAGAAAGGCCACAAAAAGCTATATTCATTTTAAAATTTAACTTTTTACTTTTTTCTGAATGATCATTAAAAAAAAACTAGACATTGAATCTCAAATAATTATTCAAAGTTTTTAATCAAGCTCTTCACTTTAGTTAATTTTCAATCAATTAAATTAAACTAAATTACTAATAATTAAATTCAATTTTTTTATCAACAAAAGAAAAACAAAGTTCTTTTTTTTCTAAAAATAATTAACTAATGCAAATACCTTTCTTTTGCAACACAGCTTCTTTTGAATTCATCTCTATAACAATGTACTAAAATAAAAAATCATATGATAGGATATGGAAATATAAATCTCAAGTAAAATCAAATGACACTGAAGTACCAAATGATATTTTAAATAAAGTTATAGATTTTACTTCATACCAGAACACTTCTTATTGTAATACTTTAGAAGATGAGGCAGACGAAGGAAATTCTTTGGGGGCTAAAAATAAAAAAAATGATTAATTCATTGCAGAATATAAAAGACCTATTATTGAAAATGTATAAATTATTAATAAATGACTCTAATAAATCAGCATGAAAAAATCATTTAAAAATGTGTTTCTATTTATATTATGAACTTTTTATTCTTATTTTGGTCAAATATATATTTTAAAAAATATTATAATATTTTTATATGAAATAAAAAAAAAATCTTGCTCTTTTTTCTGCAATTGTTTCCTTTTTATTACCTTAAACAGAAGATAAATATGTAAAGACACAGAAAAAAAAAAATAACTTCTCCAAAACTTTGAAAAAAAGTTTATATTTTTTTGGTAATTTAAAATTAAAATTAATTGTTCACTCCCTTCTAATTTTCAATTTTAACAATTTGATATTTATATCAATGAAAGTCATATTTGAAATATTCAAAGCCAAATTTTTTATTCCCTATTTACATAATTTAATTTTGATATTAAAATACTTAGAAAAAGTTTTTAATTCATAATAAATAATTAACTATATGATATTATGAATTAAAAATATAACATGTCAGAACAGTTTTTGCTATTATATATCTATATATATATATAAATAGAGAGAGAGAGAGAGAGAAGAGAGAGTTTTATGTCCTTCTGATAAACTTGACATTTTTAATTGTGTACTGAATTATTTACATTCAATAAAAATTTTACTTTTTTTGGTAATTACTTTCACATTACAGATTTTTTTCTTTCTTTTTTTTTTTTTTTTTTTTTTTTTTGGTTACTATATTTTGCTTTAAATTAATGTAACAATTTGCTGAACTAAAATTTCAAAAAAAAAAAACAAAAAATTATACTAACTTATAAAAAATCTATTTTCAATCTCTTGTTTTCTACAAGTTAAGAATTTTTTTAAAAATATTTAATATTCATTTCATTGTTTATTAAAATAGATTTAATTGATATATATTAGAGTTTAATTCAAAAAAGTTAGAGTGCTTATGTGAAAAGAAATTTAAAGGAAATTTTTTTAAAAAAATGTTTTATACGAAGCATAAGATTTGATCATCGGTTGTTGAAAATGATTTTAAAAATTGTAAGAAAATTTATAAGTATACAATTTTGAAATATAGAAAAAAATTACTTCTTTTTAGCAACTTTACTTAATCACATAAATGTAATTTAGTACATGTTATTTAATCAGTAAAAATGATTCAGTTTTTTATTGTGAAATAAAATTAAATTTTAATAACAATAGCTCATTTCTTTGCAGAAATAAATTAGGGCTTACATTCATCAATACCGGTTTCAAACAAATGGCTAAGAATTTTAATTGGGGCCGATAATTTTAAAATTCATTTAAAATACCAGTTTAAATCTGAATTAAAGTAATTATACTATATAAAAATTTTTGGCTTTTTATCTTTTTATTAGTCACAATACATTTGAATTTACCTTTGTGGTTTTTTCACTTTTCTTCATTGATTTTTTTCTTGAACAACTTGTAAATTCTATAGAAGTCGATGGAAATGGAGGATTTAATGCTTCCACTTTATGTTCCTTTAAAATACTAGCTAGGTACTATATAGAAAAATAAAATAATACATATTAGATTTTCTTATAGCTATATAAAAACAATTTATATTTATAAGAATGACTACGTCATTTTAATAATGTGAACATATGAAATAAAAACATTTAAAGAATAAAAGTATTTTGAACACATAAAAAATTTTAAAAGTATAAGTACAATTACGAAAACATCCTTAACAAAATAAGCAACACAAGAGTTTATTATACTTAAGTAAAACTATTGAAAGAAATTTTAAACAAACAGCCAAATAAAATTACTAATTTAAGAACAACAACCATTCTCTTCCAACAAAAAATATTACACATTCAAAAAATATGATTAATCTCTTCTATTATCATGAAAATAAAAATCATTTCAAATATAAATAACTAAATTATAAAAACAAATTTTTATACATATTATTGTAAGAAACCATAATTCCTTCATAAAATAAAATGTACATATCTATAAAAAAAAAGGAAATTAATTCTCCTTTACTTATAAAGATTGTCAAACCAAACTTTAGAATGGATTTACACAAAATAAAGAATTTGAAGAATATCAGTGTTATACATTTGGAAAATGATCATTTGTTTAGAAAAGATAAAGTACTGTAAAAATCAATGAAAAAAACAAGGAAATAAAATATAAACAATTTTGCAAGTTTCATTTGCCAAGTATCTAAAAGGTATCTCTAATAATACAAATTTAAATTATAAGGCACTAATTTCTTTATATTGATTAAGTATTAATATGTATATTTTCTCCATATCTAATTAGAATGACATTATATTTAATAATTAAAACTATAATTACTTTTGTAATGAATTGATTTGATAATTTGTATTATTTAATAGTAGTTTAAATTTATTTCATCACAGTAGAGTAAGAAAAACAATATTTGATACCTTTCTCAGATACAACATTAACAAGAAAATTTTTTTGTACTTTTTAAATTTTATTTTGAGTGATTAAGAAATTATAATCTAAATGTTAAATGCTTTTCTAATATCTGAGCTTTCAGAAACAAGTAAAAGTTTTAATCTTCTTCTGTTAATCTAGCTTTTTAGAATAAATTTTTTTTAGATTTCTTTGCAATAAGACAAATTTTATTCAACTAACATAATTAAAGCTTAAGTGATGAGTAACTAGTAAAACAATAATAAATAATAATACAGGCAGTGTAAAATTTATAATTAGCTTCTAAACTTAAAATCATAACACTTTTAATACAAAAATTATACTTGAAAATCAGTAAATCCAAAAATAGAAACATGATTTGAATTTACCCTGATTAAGATCTGTAACATATTTTGAACATATAATGAGTTCATTTTATTTTGAAGTATTTAGATTTAAAGTCATTTCATATTTAATATAGATTAGTTAAACTTAAAAAATCTCACAAATATCACAAAAAACATAAATAAATACCAACTCTGGTGGCAATATAGTTGGAATGAATTTATCTATATCATACTCTTCAGTGGAAAGTGTTTGTTCATCTAGAAAAACATCACTATCCGAATCATCAGCAGGTGTTATTTCTATATTTGGGACAACCTCAGATGGCCTAGAAGAGAGGTGAGTAAGCATTTTATTCTGTAAATTATGAGCAACCCCTCCAATCCAATCCTATAAAGAGAAAAACTAAATTAGTAAAAGTTTGATAATTTTAACTAATTAGCTTTAATAATACAACACAAAACTGAATTTAAAAAAATTTGGTTTCAGTTTCAAAGAAATCAGAAAATAAGTAAATATTTTTACCACAAATAAATATTTTGAAAATCTCAAAATGTAAAACACATATTATTACAAATAAGATTGTCCAATATTTGATAGTCAAATGATAAAATTTATTACCATCTATGAATTACAATATAAATAATAATAAAAAGTTTATAAATGTGTCTATATATGAAAATATGACATGTTAATAATGTTTATAAATAAAATACATTTTTAAATTTATGCATGACTATTTGAGTTGGAACTAATCATAAAATATTTTGATATTTAAATCAGAAGTATATTTCAATCAACAAATGATATAATTTGGAAATAAAGTATATTTCTGTGTTAAATTTGAGTAGTCTTCTTACATAAATAAATTTTTTCAAGTAATTTTTTTCTGATTATATATATATACACACACAGTAGACATTCGTTTTTATGAATTTCTAGCATGTAAAATTTGTAGGGATTAGTAAAACAGTTGGTAAAATAATATATATATATATATATATATATTATTAAGATCTGATTATTTTTTACATCCTTTTCTATAAATAAAGTATTATAAAAAATATTTAGAATACACTTTGAAAAAAATATGTAAAATGAGATTCATACTTACTTTCTCTTTATTAATGAAAAATCAGACAAAATAATCATAACTATTTTTTTGTATAAAAGCTACCTTTTTAAAAATATTCCTGTTTTATTTTCAATGAATGAAAAAAGGCTGGTCCCCCCCCCCAAAAAAAAGTACCTTTCTTCTTTTAGCCATTTAGCTGCTGGCTTTGCAGATAGACTTAGCACAACATCATTTTTTAAGTTGATATCTAAAAATTCTTTTTAGTTTTCGTTCATTATATTCTCAATTATTTCATCATCTGATATTTCTTCCATACATATCACAAGTGAATCTATATTTAAAAAATTTCAGGCAGCAAAGAGGCTCTTTGTTGGGGTTCATGAATGAGTGATTCATCTTTGCTCAAGTCATCAAGTAAATTACCTAGGCCTTCTTCAGTTATAATGGGTTGGTTTCAAACTGCATGTTGAAATTCTCTTGATACTGTCTTTCCTTCAACATGATTCCAAGCATTAATTGACAAATGACTTGCTCCAAAATCCCTTTCATAAGGACATTCCAACTAGAACTCCATAAATACTCTTTGCAAAAGTACTCTATGATATTTGCGATAGAAACAGTAGATTATACACTGATCCATTAGCTGTAAGACAGAAGTTACATTAGGTGGGAGAAGCTCAATACAAATCGATTAATTATCTGAGACTCCAATGTGAGTTATGCACAATGTAAATTAACCACTCCAATGTGCAGTTATCCACAACTAGAAGAACTTTAAGATTCTCCGATAAAATAAACATCAATTTACCTATACAAGCCATTTTCATAATAATCAAGCTACCTTCATTCTCAATAATAATGATGCTATCAGTTATCCAAGTTTATTGTTAGCAAGATAGTTAAATAGTAGTTTAAGATTGAATCAAGTTCTCAGGTCATATAAAAAAATAATAAAAAATTAGATCATAAAAGATATAAAAGAAAATTATTTGTCAGAAAACAAGGTTTGCCAAAAAGAAAATTTTCAAAATTTTCATTCGTATTCGGAGTTATAATTATTATAGTGTCAGGGTAGGGACTGGCCACTAGTTCCAAAAAATGTGAGTTTTCATAAAAATATGTATTCACTGTAGAATGTGAGTGATTATATATATATATATATATATATATATATATATATATATATATATATATATATATAATTGGGAAATAAATCAATTACTTAAAAAAATTACAAACAATGTTAACACAAATATATTGTTACTGCAAGTTAAATTATGTACACACTATAGAAATTTGGATAATAGGTTGCCTGTTTAATTTCTAAAAGTTTTATAGCTGAATTATTCACCTAGTAACATACAAAATTATTAAAACAAATCCACAGAGCTACAATAATATACCTTAGAATATTTACATCCTATCTTTATATTTACATCCTATCTTTATATTTACATTCTATCTACTATATCATAGAAATGTGGTTACCTTACTATGATATCCTAGTCTAAATTACATCATTTTTCTACTTTATTTTCTAAGAAATCTTTTTCCAGAAAATAGCCAGACAGTCCTTTATATAATGTTATTATCATCATGTAGTAATGAAACATTTTGAAATATTTAAATAAATTCTGCATGATTCTTTACTTGAATAGTAATTCTTTCTATGATTTTTAAATTATAAGGGATTCCTTATATTTAAGATATAGAAAATATTCTGTTTAAATGATCAGTTTGAATGAGCTCCAAATTTATAAAGTATCAAACACTACAGTTTCATTTCTTTTTAAATCAGACTATTAAACTCCCAACTGTTTCATTATCAAAAAAAGACTACATTTTTTTTTTTTTTTTACAAACTTGATCAATATACGAACATTCGATTAAATATAAACTTTGTAAACATTAAAAGTAAAATGGAATTAATAAAAATAAGAATTAACTCCCACTGGAATATATTTAAATAATATTTTTACATTATCATTTTTAAACATGTACTGTAAATACAGACTTAGTTCAAAATAAAAACATATATATTCATAATACACAATAACAGAATTTTTTTACAAAATTTCATAATAATCATCCTTTAATTTTTTTTTTTTTAAATATTATCAAGTTTATAAAATATACTTCAAAATAACTAATGGTAATCTTACAAAATTATTCATTACTTTTTTAAAAATACACAATCAAAAAAGTTTGTTCTTAAAAAGGAAAATCTAGAAATTTCAAGTAAGTAAATACGGGGGGAAAATATCATACCTTAACTCTTGTTTGAGAAACACTTCTCTTTGAATGCAATCTAATAAAATAGAAAAAAATCAAATTATTATTCATATGTTGTATCGAACCAGTGCAATTTGAATTATTCTTTATGTTACAAATTTTATTAAAATAAGAAAACATTGATTATTAAAAATATGATTGATATTATTTTTCACTTCAAGAAATGGAATTATAAGGATAGTTATCCTACTAATTTTTATTGACAGTAAAATAATTCAAATACTTTTTAAAACATAAAGTGGATAGAAAATAAAGAACTCAATACATAAATAAACTCATAAAAATAACTTTTCTTTACAATCAGGAATTGAATTTTTATGAGACAAAAGTTTAAAAAACTTTTTCTACTCATTTTTTAATAGTTCAAAGATTTCCATATTAAAAATAAAATCTAAACATAAGAATAAGATCATTTTCATACTCCATATTGCTAATATTAAATTACTTTAAATTTAATCTTTAACTTTATTATTTTTATAATTCTGAAAAGTTTAATTCTTATGTTGTTTTTTTTTTCAATAGCTCCACATCCTTTTAAATGATAAAACTGTCTCTAAAAGTTTTCATCATTGGGAACCATCCACTGCCATAGATCTCCAATGGTTGACTCCGATTTCTGACAACCATAACAAGTCATCTGGAGTTTTGTCTACTTTTCCTTTTTTTGTCAACTTTTTAAAATGTGATTTTTTTTTTTTTTTTTTTTTTGCTGGGTTAAATTACTAGATTTTTAAATATGTCCAAGTCATTTTAATTGATAAATCTTTATAATTTTCACAACATTTGGTTTCCTGACTTTGGAGTAAGTTCATTATCATAATGGATTCTCCATATACTATTTTCTTTAATAGCTATAAATATTTTACTTAGTATATTTTTTCAAATATTATTTCCCAAGTTTTGTTCTGAGGTCAGAACTCACTTCCATATACAACTGTTGGTTTAATAAAGTTTTATGAAGATTAAATGTAGTTTTTATGCTTAAAATACATATGCTTTCATGGTATAAAATATTTCTAAGAAAATGTATACTTCTCTGAAGCAATAATCATGACAAAATTCATATTTCAAAAAATATTTTATCTAAATATACAATGAATAAGAGGCTATTATAAATTAAAGAATATGTTATTAGAAATTGAAAATCTTATATTTTATATTAATAATTTAATTTGTAAAAATATATTAAAAGAAAATGGCTATTAATATTCTTTTATTTTTAAAATATTTATTGTAGATTCTGATTGGATGATATGATTAGTTTATCACATTCATTTATTTTTAAACTTTTATGAACACCATCAAATTCTGTTTCATCTTTTCACATCACTGTTATTCTAAGGAATAAAAAATAATAATGTAACATTCCATCTTGTTTCTTAGATAAACTATGTTTTTAAATTTATAAATTATATCATTTGATTTCTATCAATGCTTTTGCTATTATATAACATTACTAGATTCTCATGGTTCATTTGGCTTCTTTTTATTAATTTTTATTATTTTATAACATCCATGTATTCCCCTATTTCATTAAATGTTCTTTGGGAAATTTGATAAACTTTTTTTTTTAATTTTTAAAGGTGGAACTAGTGAATTATTCCATATAGAGTAAGATATGTCTGCTATTTTTATTATGTCTGTTCTGTTAATTCATTGTATTATTCATTATGAAATTTGAAAACATAAAATTAGAATAGTTCTTGATTCTTTGAAGCAAGTTCTTTTACTAGTATTACATGTATTGACACACACACACACACATTGAATACAGTTCAGCTTGTTTAAAGAATTATTTACTCCATCACACCCCTCTTTCACACATATATATTATTTATTATATCATTTATTAATTCAAACAATAGTTAAATTTAGGTGTGCATTATGCACTGGAATATTCAGTTTACAGTAACATTTCCTATTTTATCAGTTAGTTATTCTGATATTATAGTAAATTAATGTTATAAAATTGATGAAATGAATTTATTTTATCGCAATCAAAATGGTTTTTGAATCAAATTGTTAATATATAACCCTGTTAAATATTATAGTAAAATAGTGGTATAATAATAGTAAATGTTTAAGTAATTCATCATGTAATGCATAACTGACACCACCAATCAATTCCACTGTTCTATGCCTATTTCTATCATCTAATCAATTATTTTCATCGTTCTACCAGATTACATATTAAAGTAACCTGCCTTTTCCAAATTCTGAATAATTTTCTACAGACCCACAGCAGCCAGAAGACCTATACCTTTTTTTCCTACCATTGAATGTCCAGAATGTTTACAGGCTAATAGTTAAGTTATTGTTTTTATAAAAAAAAATTTTTTACAAGCAGAGTTCAATCCATCAGAGATAATAAGCAGAACATCTCAGATGCAAAATGAAGAAAAGCTATGCACTCAACAGTTTTATACCAACTGTAATGTATCATGTGTGTGAAAAATATCTTTGTTTACATATTTTAATGCTTACATAGGCAATAATTGCTAAAATTTAGATTCATTTTTTTCTTGTGCCATATGTTTTCCTCTTCTTCAATGATATGCCATTCAAATTTTTACAAAATTTTGATCATTGGTCCTTTTTTATAGAATTTTAAAATTTCAATTTTAATTATAATCACTTTGTATGTATATAAGTAACTCCAATTCTATTCCTTTGTTTTATTAAAGTTTCAACTTGTTTTTACTAGAAACGCTTTCCTAATTTAATAAAAATATTTTATATTTTGTGTATTTCAAGTTACCATATTGATTTTCAAATAAATTTAAAAAAAGTTTACTCTTTAAATCAAACTTATTTTTATTTTATTTTTACTTTCACTAATATAAATATAATATGAACATAGTTTTATGTACATTTATTATATAAAAAAGTCACTTTGAAAAATAAAAAGTAAAACTGACATATACTTATCAGGAGCTGATAATCTATCTCTGATAATTGAATCTTCTATTAAAATGGAATTTTTCCCATCATAAGATGACAATCTAGGGGACAATATTTCCATAATTGTTGGATCAAGATTATCTAAGGAAATTGAATTTCATCATAATCAATATTACATAATTTAAAATATCATATAAAATGATTCACAAAAAAAAATATACATCAAAATACAAAGGATACAAGAATACAGATATTGTAATATATTTGTATAATCAAATACAATACCATTTTATAAATACATAACCCAATATTTAATTACAAAAATAGTTTTAATATTTAAAAACATTTAAAAAATATTTAAAGCCATTTATTACTGAAATTTATATTTTATTTTTTTTTAAAGTTATAATTTAATATCTTTTAATGGTTTTTTAGTAAGTTCATCTGCCCCTTTATTACTAATAAGATTAAAATAGAAAAATAACGAATTTAAATATTATTTCATTGAAACAAGTTAATAAAATCTATACCATTTTGCTGGATTAAGTCTACTACTGTATAACCATTTGATGCACATATGTCTAAGTCAGCACCCATTTCTACTAATAGCTGTACAATGTCATTATGCCTAAAATGTGAATCATGACATTCAAAATTAAATATAATTATAAATATATGCAATACTTTAAGCACAAAAAGATATGTAACAGTGTCTTCATTCAGTAATTAATAAACAAAAAATTTGATTTTAATTAGAAAGATTTTTTCCACTTTTATTCATTTTTTTCACATTGTTAATAAAATCTTAATTTTCTAAAAAATTATATAATTAATTTTATCTAGTTAAAACATTTTTATTTAATGATTCATAATGAAGATATTACGTTATAAAACACATTTTAATTGAAGTGAATTAATATCTCAATATAATTCAATAAATATAATTAGAATATGTATTTCCAAATATATGCTACAACTCTTTTCTCACATAAATTTCAACTGTATTGGTATTTCTATAAGTGAAATTGAGAAATTTGCCAATGAAATATTGAGGATTAAAATGCACCTCGAATTTTGAAACTAGCATTTCTGAAATTGTTTCTAAAAATTAAAATGCTTATGTTTTAGCAATGATTTACAAATGAAAAAATCATTATTATTAAATTTTGTTAATGTAACTTAATAATTTACTAAGCATATATATATATATATATATATATATAAATATATATATATATATATATATATATATATATATATATATATATATAATATTATTAAACTATTAACCAGTATTAAGATATTTTTTATGAATTAAGAATTTTATTCTATTTAGCAAAAACAATAGATATTTATATTATTTTTTAATATGTTTTCAGTAAACAACATACTTTGCAGCTTAAATTTTACAATCAGTAAATGTAAAAAACTGAATTTGAGGAATACTACAATACATTATTGGAATTTACATGAACACTAAAATACAAGCAAAATTTAGAGCAAATGAAGTTTAAGGATTACGAAATATTTTTATTTATAACTACAACATATGAATGAATGAGAATTTTAAATATTGTTTTGGCTATAACTTAATATATATTACTTCCTTGATTGAATATTTCAAGGGAGACAAATTTGATATAAAATATAATTGTACATGTTACAGAAAGAGTTTTCACACTAACATACACATATATACACATTAATAGTTTATATAATTCAGAACAATACAAGGCATATGCAGAATATGTGAATTAACTTTTATATAAATTATTATATAGTGATGAAGTTATTGATCAAAAGAATAATTTAATTTGGAAAATCAACAGAATATGACATATTAGAAATTTTATTTATAATGTTTATCATATTTTAAAAAAATTGTTTGCAAATTAATTATTACAATTTATTTTTATTCTTTAAAAATAAAAACTAAATAAAAATTTTAAAAAAACAAACAAAAATTTCCAATTTGTATATTATTACATGGGTTAACAATGAATAGAAAACAGGAACTCATAGGATGATTCTCAAGGCGCAAAAGAAAAAAAAAAACCCAAAAATCCCCATTATTTATAAATTGAGTGTAAATTATATATATTTTGCTTATATAACAACTACTTCAGTGAAAAGAGATCAAATGCTAAATATAAAATTAATAAATTTTGAATAACATTAAAATATTATCATTTATTATAATAACAAAAATGTTTCACATTCAAGAATTTGAGCACAAACTGACTTTCCACATACGTCCTAAGATGTACAAGAAGATTCATATCAAGTTATTAACGTGATTAAGCAATTTACTAAAGCTCTTTTAAATATTTGTCACACAATTAACTTGACAAACACTGTTTGACAAAATATGTTACATTAATATGACATGTTGTCATCTGGGTAATTTCATCATTATTTAGATACAAATGGTTACTTCAATTCACTCAGAGGAATTACTTACATTTAGTAAATATGGTTTAAAAAATTACAAACCCATCGTCATATTTCATAGTGCAGATTCTGCACTATTTTTAAAACAATGCAAGCAACTCTTACTGTAATTAACAAATAGGATGATTGTTTTTCTAGTTATGTGGAACATTGACAAGAATAACAGAAATACAGCAGCCAATGGCATGCTTATAATAAAATCATTTAACTTGATCTTCTGCTACTAAATATAATCATATAAATTTTGATGCACTATCTTTACTAGAGTGTCATATGCCTCACATTGATTATTACTATTATTTAAGGCAAAGGTGTATTTTTTGTGAATATTAACTATTTCATATAGAACACTTTTATAGCCAAGCACATGCAATCAGTCAATTCATATTGATATTTACATAATCAATATGAGATTTGCATAAATTTGTAGTGTTTAATTAATTTTTAATATTTATGTTGAACACAATATGTGTCAATAATATAATTATTTTATTTAAGTTCCTTTAAACTTTGGTAATGCACATTTTTGAGAATTTAAAGATATATACTTGGTTACCTGTTTATATGGTTAATTTATCCAATCCTTCAAATGACTACAAAATACAGCTTTTGTTATATATAGGTGACTCCAAAATAATTTATATTAAAAAAAATATTAATACTATACTTATACTATACTAATATTATACTTATTAAATATACAAGTGTTAAAACAGTTCTTCATAATTGTTAGGAAGTACATTCATGACTAGAACATTCATAGCATTGTAGAACTTTAGCTATATTACTATGATATGTACTTATATATAAAAGTACATAATATAGTAGTATGAAGTAACTTTAATGAAGTTGAATATAACATGAATTTTATTCACAAGTGCAAAAAACCAAACTTCTCAGAGTTTCAATGACGACCACTAGTAAAACCCTAACTGGATGAAGCAACTGCAAATGATATATTTCAGTTTTTAAACATTTATAAAAGTACAAAGTCTTGATAGCAAACACATAGTGCATCTCAAATGAAAATCAAAATATTGAATGTAAAGGGAAGCAAAGAGTAAGATTGTGGGTATTGAAGCAGGTAGTAATGTTTATAAAGAAGATATCTGCAGCCAAACTGAGAATTAGTATCTATATTTTCGAATGTCACTAATAAAATTCGAAAGTAATTTTATGATTAGAGCATTCATGGTATTGTAAAAATTCTCAAGCCACTTGTTACAGATTACTGTGAAAAATAATCAGAAAACTTGGTCAAATGGTAAGTGGAAGACAATTATAAAGTCAAATTAATCTTTTACATTTTTCTTTATAATAGAAAATAGAACTAGTATTTATTAATTGTCTTCTTACAATCATGAACCATGAAGATGGATATGTCTTGACATGGGTAGCTGTGTACCAATTATAACATAAGATCACTGAGGAAAAGAATACAGAAGTTTTAGCTGATCAAGTACATCCTACGATACAAACTCCATTTTTTGCAGCAGATGGAATTTTCCAATATGAAATAATGCTCTTATTTAGACTGCAAGATTTGCCATGACATGGTTAAATGAATATGGGAAAGATGTGATACATCTACCTTAGCCAGCAATTCATTTATCTCAATATGATGGAATCATTACATTGTATTTTAGAATATTCAATCCAGAATCAATGTACTACACTGAAGTCTTCCCTGAAACATTCATAATACATCTATGAAAAATAGTACAATATTCTTTTAAACACTGGTTAGCACTTACTGTATTTACACTTTTAAAGCATTTTTAAAAATGTTCAGGAAATTAATAAGAAAAATAATATTTGCTATAGAAATAATTTTGATTTTATCTAAAGTCAAAAACGTTTTTATGGTTTTACTGTATCATCCAAATTTGTATACAAATTATCTTATAAATGTTTTTCAACAAATATTTTGGCAAAGTATATTTAAATAAATATATGCACAAAAATAAAAATTTGAAATATAGTCTTTCTTGATATTTAATTATATAAGTTACAATAAACTTTAAATACCAAAATATAAAATGTAACATAAAGCATGAATGAAACCTTACTTATGAAATACAGCATGCATCAATGGAGTCCAACCATTATCGACATCATTAGTATTTATATTTGCTCCATAAGATATCAAAAGATTTGCTATATCATAATATCCATGAACAGATGCCAAAATTAAAGGTGTAATACCATCATTAGGATTACAAACATTTACAGAGTGTGGGTTTTCTTCCAAAATAGATTTTACAATTAAAATATCGCCTGCACAATAAAATGCATTAGTTGAAATATTTTAAAATCAATATAAATGAAATAAATACTGAGAAAGCAAGTAAAATAAATTTTTAATAAACAAAAATTATCCTCATTAAAAAGCATTTTCATCAATACATATGATAAAACATAGCATTATTACTCATCATAAAACTCACAATATTTTACTTTGAAAATAAAAAAGTAAAACATCATTACAAATGTTAATCTCACACATATTACCTTTTATTAATACATACATTGATAACTTTTTAAGATGGTAAGATATTTGATTTATATGAAGTATATTTATATAATTTGTATGATATCATATATATTTAATAGATATTATATACATATAAAATCAAAAATTTTTATACATATCTTCTAGTAAACAAAAATACACTCACCAATACAAATGATTAACCAATTATTTTACCATTCACATTAAATTTCACAAGATTTTACTTTCAAAATGTAAAAGACTATCATCATTATAAGGGCAAACTAATTTCACAAATTATGTTTTTTTAATGCATAACTTTTCTACACAAAAAATTCTTGTAACATTAGTTTCTAAACTATAATTTAATGTTTACGTTTAAACATCATTAAATAATTGTAATTCATTTAGATGTGTGAATGCTGGTTGGTCACTTTCTTATATTTAATATTGTATTGGAAAGTTCGGAAAGTCATTTCATTTTTCCCACCTAAATCAGTTTTTTGCAAGTGAAAACAAAGTATTTTATGAGTATAAAATCCCACTGTGACCAGAAAGATGGTAAGAAATATTGGACAAGAATTGACAATATACGATTCAATAAAATATTTATTCGCTATATGTATTTCCTTTTTATATAAAACAAAATAACTTTCCAAACAACGAAATATGTTTTTTTCTATTTAACTACTTTTCTTTAATTATTTTATATTATTTTAAAGTCCTTTTAGGAAGCAAAATGTTGTATTAATTTTTTGTATTTTATATGAAATGATGTTGAAGTTGGAAAACTATTTCTTAAGCCTAATCATGGAACATTTCTTTTTTCGTTTCTTTTTGAGTTCAAGGATGGCACATTCCATGTTTATGGTTACAGTATATTTCCAAATGAAAAACTTATTTGAGCTGTTTTCTAGGAATATTGAAATGTCTAACTAAGAGAATCCAACTTTTCACCGAGAGCATTTTAAGAAAAAAGAATGCACTTTCTTGAGCATAAAAATGGAGCAAATTCATTTAAAATCAAAAGTCAAGAAAGTGTATTCTTAAAAATGACCTCAAAAACATGAAAATCAAAATAAAAAGAAAAATTTCCAAATACAAGAAAATCATCAAAATGTATTTTATTAAGGATGAAAGGTTATTTTTATCAACAAATGATCTATCATTATTATTTATAGAATATTAAAAACCTGCAAAATATTTCAATTGAGCACTAATCTGAGATAGATGCAATAACAACAAGATTTCGACTTCAAGATTTTTCTACTGCAGTTTCCATCATAAAAATAGCAGAGGAAATAAAAGAAAAAAAAATAGTGAAACAGTTTTTGAACTTAAGCAATTCCTTAACATAAAATAATATAGATACTTTTAGGAATTTGCATCTTTTGACATCTTAGTTACTCAACAAAGTTTTTTTAAGCCCCAATTAAGCTTTTCACATCTTATAAAAAACAATATATTGGAAACATAGATTGGACCACATGGGTAGTGATCTTAAAGCAACAATTTCTACAAAATTCTCTTAAAAACTTAGATATTTCTTTCCCTAAAGCCTTGAATAACGGATTAATATGCATAACAATAACAATTCATAACCTTGCCTTTCATCTTATAAATATCCCTTTACCACAAGACAAAATATAAGTTTTGTCTTTAAATTCTCTACAACAATTTATTAAGGTCTACTTACATATTTGAATTGACTTTCAACCAATCCATGTTTTACCAAGAAGGTCATTCTCGTTGATAGATAGATTACAATATAAGGTAAGAATCTTATGTTCCAGACATCTTAAACAAGTTTCTGAAAATTTGTTTGAAAGTAATCATTTTCCAATATGTAGTGATATTTATGAAATTCTGATCTCCTCATTTTCCCTGATGGGATAAAATTTGTAAAAAAATCAACTCTGAGTTATATTCAACAGACACCAGCTCTTATGATCAAGTCCAAAACATCGTTTCTTCAGCTATAAGTGAAAATGGTTATGTAAGAAAATGCATGCTCAGTAAAATCTCCCATAATATTTATTGCAATACTGAGTGGAATAATTATTACAATAATTTTATTTTTGAAAAAAAGACAACCTCAGGAAAATCGAAAAGAAACTAGACAATATATCTTGGCTCTTTTTTTAAAAAATTTCAGTTAAGTTAGAAACTTTTAAGTTAAGTTAGAAAAAGTTTTAGCTACACCTCAAATAAAACTAAGCAAAAAAAAAAAAAAAAAAATGTAAACACATCCCAAACGCACAGAGCTCCAGCAACCAAAAGAGGGAGAATGTGGTCATCCTCCCAATCATCGCCTGTTGCTACAAATGATGTTTCACTTTGCTGACCTTAAAGGGAAGTGGTGTGAAGTTATTGAACCACTAGAGCTCACAATAACATAGTACAAATCAAGCAATTACTTAATTTATTTTTCTACAATCACAAAAAAGAAAGGCTTTCCCATTAATTTGGACAACAGCTGTGTATGCATGTATATAATTCATCAATTATATTTTATCTTTTAATTAAATAAATAAATATTGACTTGATATAAAAAAATTGCCTATGCAAAATGTGATCAAATAAGGATGGTTAAGTTTTAAAGAATGATACTGATTTAAATTAATATTTTTAAGGAAAAGTTACAGCTCATATTTATTAATAATATTATTTATAGAAACTCAGTAGTCACATCGATTTTATTTACAATAGAGATGCCAATGCTTTTAAAAGAGTTTTAGTGTTCTTAAAAACATTTCATTAGATGTATGATAAGCAAAACAATACCCAATTATACAAATCTCTTTAAAACTATATTTTAATTTTAGAAAAATGAAAAGCAAATTCTTTTTGAAAAATGAAATTAAAATAGTATTATTTCAACAGCAATTTTAATTATCAAGTGATTCAACAATATGATTTTTTAAATTTATCTAAGAATAATATGCAAAAAATGTTTTATGTACATTATAAATATACATAAAAAAAACCCAACAAGAATCATTTAATTAACTCTGCTTCTTAATAAATAGTTTATTCAATACTTAATAAAATAAAAGCTGAAATTATGAAATATTTGATAGGCTTTATCTTTTATATATTATTTTTTTATATAGCAAATAAAACATACATACCACTTTTAACAGCTCGCAATAAATCAGTATTCATAGAATAACCTTGTATAAAAACCAAGAGTTAAGAAAGCATATAAGAAAAAAATTTGTGATATGAATATTAAGTTATTAAACTGTTTTAAAATATATTTACCAAGTTCTGCCTTTAATGTTAAGCTTTCCAAGCAATTTTTGGCCTCCATATTATTGAAAATTTCAGCAAGGTCTAAAGCTGTTCTATTACATATATCTTTTTTATTAGCATCAGCTCCCCACTCAATAAGCATATTTATAGTATACTTATGACCACCACATGCTGCAAGCATTAATGGTGTCAACCCTAAATTTAAGAACATTTAGATATTTTTTTACAGAAAATATATATAAACTTCTTAAAATTTAAAAAAATTGAAAATCAATAAAACTTTTTAAAAATTACAGCAGAGAAAAGAAAAATCAGATATAGGTTATCTCATCAAAAATATCACAAAAAAAAATAATTACTAGAAATTTAAGAATTCAAAAGCACTTGCCCCTAGCAATTTTATTTCAATTCATTAAAATGGGGTAACACTATGGAAATTTAAAATTTATATAATTATTTCTATTTAAAAAATAAGCCATTTAATTTCTATCCAGGTAAATTTCTAATTTTATATTTTAAACAAAATATGTGAAAATCATAGTACAAACATCTTTATTTTCCCAACTATTAATACTTTTACCAAAAAACCTAAAAACATTCTTAATTCTAACTACTAAAAATATTTTTAATTACTATTAAAATCAAGATAAAAACTTTCCATGGCATACTGTATTCATTAATAACATTATTTGTACTTGTACTACAGAACTAGATAATTTGTTTAAAATTAAATGTCCTTCACACCTTAATATGTGCCATCCATGTTATTTGGGTAAATAGATTTGGTATAGGGTAAGATTAATAAAAAATAAACATTTTAAATAAATGTGGAAAATAAAATGATTCAATTATGAAAAATACAATTTAAGTACAATTTCTCATAAAAATAACTTTAAATTTATTTAAATTTCATATTTGAGAATGGATCTTTTGATATTATATTTTCATGGTACTTTTAATTACAGCTATATATAAAGATTAATTTAAAAAAGAGTCAATTTTACAATAAACATAAATATATACCTAAACATATAGTTTATTAAGGAAAGAAAAAGTGGGAGAAATGAAAATGTGTTATGAAAGTAAGACACAGAAAAATTTACTTGTAAGAAAAAATTAAATCTACAAAATTCTGCTAATCAAAATATACTCAACTTGCACAGTATAATAAATATTTTTATTTACAATTTACATTAATTCTTCAAATTACACATGCACAACCAATGTTGAAACTATCCAACTACTTATTATTTTTGACAGTCCTCTTTCCCCCTGGTCTTTCTCTTCTTTTTATTCCTCAAATATTCTCAAGTCAAAACTCAACAGAATAATAAATATCATTTATGTTTCAATATCCTTAATTGCTAACTGCATTTGATTTTTTAACTTTTCAAAATGCGTCATTGTTTCCCATTTTTCCACAAATACTGATATATAAGATAATAGGAAATAAATCAAATGGATATTTTCCAAATTTTTGCAGAATAAGCTAAAAAAATATATGCATAAATTATCTTTAGCAAAGATTACACTTTGTGATTGATCATAAATAAATAAATAATTTTTAAATATTATAAATCTGTTTGTTATGAATCTGATGTGAACTGTGAATGAAAGACTAAAATTACAAATAGATGCCAACCATAAGATGTTTTGGAATTATAAAAGAATTTTAGCAATTCAATCGTAGCTTGTCTGACGAAACAAAACAAAAAGTATTACATTCCAGCTTATTCCTTGCATGTTGAAATTTATATCATTGTGTTTATTATAGCAGAGACACATAAAACTGCTCCAAAATACTTATGGTACAATAATTCCAAGCCAAGAACATGTCCATATTTAAAATTACATGGTGGATTGATTGTAAGTACACAAAATAAACATTAGTAAAAGCACCAAATACTAAATTTAAACATATTTAACAACATAGCACAGATATTAAAGTTGCAAAATTTTCATTTATAACAAATGAACATTTACTCATAACATGACAATCTGGAAACAAAAGTTATAAATAGTAATTAATTTATAAAAAATAGGTACACATATAATATAAATTAAATGCATAAAATACCCTATCCTGAATGGTATTGTATAAAAGGATAATAACATTCTTTCTTTCAAAATTTATGAAGATCTTATTATTCATAATCTATATTAAATATTGATCATATTTTCAACTATAAAGATAGATATAGATTAATGATAAGAGCAATGACATTTGAAGTGAAGATAAATTTGAGTAACATAAACATAATTTATTATTTTAAGATTTCATTTCTTTCTCTTTTTGTCAAAAATAATAATAGTGCTGAATGTCATTCCAGATCAATTACATTCTATTAGCTATTAAATTATTGCTTAATAAAAGTCTACTATGTTTCAACAAAATATAGCAGGACTAAAGGGACTTTAGTGGAGAGTTAGAATTTGTAAAGGAAAACTCGTAATGAAAGAGTACATGAAAGATAAAAGATGATTAACCAGTCTCAATGGAACTAGAAATAATTATAAAGAAAATAATTTTACCGGTAACTGGAGAGGCATGGTTAACATCAACTCCACTTCCCATTAAAATTTGCAAAATTGGGTCATTTCCAAAAAAGGAAGCAGCCATGACAGCTGACAAGTCACATTCATTTTCATTTCCAACAGATACATGGGCTATCATTCCTCCAGCTTCAACAAGTAACTTAACAGTGGGATAATTTCCACAGCAAACGGCAGCTAAGGTAGCATTTATACCTGAAACAAATTAAATTTAGATATTTCACACACATTAAAATATAAGTGAAACTTGAAATTAATTATAGGCAAATTTTGTAAGAAACATATAATTAAGAAATAAAATGTTTTTGAAATGTATCAATGTATTACAGAATATATTATTTGAAGACACAAGTAAATAAATCATTTGTAAAAACTTCAACTTCAAACAAAAGTGTTATTTGTACCTTGTAATATATACAATGACAAAAAAAAAATTCTAAAAAATATTTTGTTGCAGCAAATAATCTTCAGAAATAAAATCAAAAAACCTTCAAATTACTTGTTTAAAAATATAATGACAAATAATTACATAAAGTGTGAAGGCTATAATATCTTTATATATTATTCTTATTATTAGATATTTCCTTTATAATATAATTATCTGCAAACAATACCATATTCTGATTAATTATTCAAATTAAAGCATTATTTAAATTTTCTCCCATTAATTATGTGTTTAAAACAGAAATGACATAATTTTAGTTTTGAAAAATTATGTTTTCATAAAATAAAGTTATAATTTTCCTTTTTCTTATAATTTTCATAAGTCTATTTAAAATATAATTTAAAAAATGGAATCTGTAAATACAAGCACTATCTTTTTTATGATAAATGTAGATAAATAACTAAAAGTTAGATCAATGAAAAACAATCTCAGTATATTTATTGCATCATAATACTTTACTAAATAGAGACATTTGAGTAAAGAAATTCATATCTCTAGGCAAAATTATTGCTTTCTATTATTTTCTTCAAGGTAATGCTATTTTAAATGCAAAATCGCTTTATTTTTTAAAATTTTATTCTTGGAAGTGATTTAAAATCAGTGATGTTTATAGATACAGCAATTATACGTATTTCATCGATGTTTCAAAAATACTCAAAAATTATAAAGAATAGGTACTGTAAAAAATAATAGATGAGATTGAATTAAGGTTGAAAAAAATTAAATACCTATAAAAGTCCAACAGAGAAAAAACTTCAAACAAGAATAGTTCTTTACTATTCTATCTGATTTGGAGAAGTTCAATGTAAACATTTAATGTAGATGATTATTGATATCAAAGTTGTTTAGATGTTCTAAGCAAAAACACAATACAATATTTAACTGTTAATATATATATAGCACAAACTGCAATAAGAATTATGTTAAATATTCTATTTATAAAAATACTCAAATTATGTAACTATACCTAAAATATATATTTTCACACATCATATATTATATTATATTCAAATATAAATTTTACAGTATATAAAATATATCTATAAAATAATTTATACATTTAAATTATATTTCATATCAAATATTAGTTTTAAAATGTAATGCTCACTTATATAACTTTCAAATTTTTAATGACATCAATCATATAACTTAAACACCTAAATCGATCTCTAATTAGAATCAGAAAATAAATATAGGCACTTTTTTCCAAATATGTTCTTATTGCTGCATAACAGAATGGTGGATAAATTAATCAGTGACTGAAACCATTTAACAATTATGGATAAAAATACCAATAGTTTTACTACATCAAAAACACTAAAAATAAATTATTTTAGAATTGATTCTAATAACAATTGAAAAAAATTTTAAAAATTAATCAAAATCTACATTTACTACCGCATTTTCCTTTTTTTTTTTTTTTTTTTTTTTTTTTTTCCTTAATTTTTCCTATTTTTATTTTTATATAAATCACGAAAAAAAAATCAAATTGTTGATTAAATAAAACAATACTTAAGAAGCTATTCATTCTCTGGTGTAGACTACTGACCAAGATACTGATAATATAATCTGAAAAAACAGGTAAACCCATCTCATATTTAATCTTTGCACATGCATTGCTAGAAGTAACTTGGTTTTCTTCATAGTTACCTCCCCAGGATTACACTCAATTAACACACTATAATTAATTTTTGAATTTACTGACATAAATGTCTAATATTTTTATTTCTATCAAGTTTCTATAAATAAGTAAATATTTTATCAAAATTTTCAAGTTAAAATTTTTTGTTAGTAATTTAAATAAAAAAGGGAATCACAGAAATTAACTTATGCATGAAAAATGAGTTTTTTATTGTTGGAAAATCCATACTTTCACTCTGAATTGTAATAATGATTAAAAAAAGTTTTTAAAGAAGAAAACAGATTTTATTTAAAAGTTTAAAGTTAAATATGTTTTTAACTTAAATTTTGATATTTCTAATTTCTTTTTTTTACAAATGAAAAGAGAAAAATAGTTGATTCTCAAAAAAGATAATACAAAAAAGAAATTTTCTGTATTTTATTTTACAAACAATTGTTTAAATACTTTTTATCACACAATTCTAATTTTAAAAATATAAATATATACTTTAAAAAGATTACACAAGTTGTAAGGACTTGTGGTGATTAAAGGAATGTGTTAAAACCAAACATTCACTGATGAAATTTTACGATAAATGGGAAAAATAGCTTTATAGATAGGTTATAAAACAGTCATGATAAAAAATCTTTCATTAAGTAAAATGCATAAAATATTAAACATTTTAAATGTTATAATTATACATTTAAATTTTTACACATATAAGTGAAATGTAAAATATATGTGAAACTTATAAGTGGATTCTTAATTCAGTATCATATTTAGATTAAGTGTGTTTACATTCAATCATAATTAAATAAATATTTTTGTTAAAAACCTATTTACACTAATACCTAATTTATTGCTTATATTAATTTTTGCTTTCTTTTCAAGAAGAAAAGCTACAGTTGATGTATGGCCATATTTAGCAGCATGCATTAAAGGTGTCCATCCATAATTATTTGGAAGATCTATAGCAGCACCATGTTGTAAAAGCAAAGCAACTAAGTCCATATATCCATTTGCAGCAGCCACTTGTATGGGTGAATCACCTTCACTATTTTGAAAATTTGGGCAAGTACCTATGAAGTATAAAATTTAAATATTATAATTTAAAACTTTATGGAAAGAAAGGTAATGAATTAATCTATCAAGATTCAAATTCAAATTTTCTAACATAAATCTCACAAATTTCTTTACTAGAAAAAATAGCTATTGTCTTGGTAAACAATGACAATTTTTTTTTACTTATTTTCAATTAAATGATACTTTATCTATTATTTTTTTTGCTCTACTTTTCTATTTTGTTAAGCTGTTATTATTTTAGTTTCATTTAATATGATTTTGTTTAATTTTGTTATTAATGTTAAAGATTAAACTAAGAAATCTTGTATAAAATTATTAATTGGTGTTAGGTTACACAAAATGTAACAATTCCACAGACAAAATAAATTGAAAATACATACTTTTCTAAATAATAGATGATTTATTTTTGAAATGATAAAAAAAAATGAACAGTTAAAATATGAAATTCTTTATAAGGTAAAAAAGACTATGTTTTCATGATTAATATGAATTCCTAAAGCTATATTTTAGCTAATTTTTTTTCCAGTAAAATCACTGTGGTGTCCCTATACATCAGGGGTGGCCAAACTTTTGGGATAAATGGTCTACTCTACATATAAAAAAAACGAAGGTGGTCTACCAATGGCAGAGCTAAATTAATGTAACGTACATGTTTATATATTTATTTCCGGTAACAAGAAAAAAAAATGGTAAATTATGTAATATTTCTAAAAAAAACTTAACATTAACATTTACAAAATAAAAATTTACTGACAAAAAAAAATCAAAGTATTCAAATATCAAAAATTGACAATTCTATTCACTTCCTTTATTTGAAATTTGGCAATATATATCTGCGACAAATTTATCACATTGTGGCTAGCGGGAGCTTATTGCAATGCGTAAACACGAAATTAAATGTTCATCTGCTAAACGCGACCGATTTTTGGTTTTTACGGCATTCATGGTTGAAAATACAGATTCGCAAAGATACGTGCATCCAAAGTATGATTTTTAAATATAAAATCAATTTGTAAATATTTGGAAACGTTTCCTCAGAAATTAATTTCCAAAAATCAGTATTGCTAGATGTTCTAGATTTAACATCGTATCTATATAGTAGATTATATATTGTAGAAATACATCGTATCTTAATTTAATAATTTTTTCCACGACCATGACTGATACGGTATCTATTAAATGTCCTATTTTTTCAGATACTCCATCAATTTTGACATTTTCATTAAATGGGGGGAAATATCATAAAATTAAGTATTACTTCTAATTAACTAATTTAAAGAAGATTCTCTGACTTCATTATGACACATAATAAAGTCAGAGAATCTTCTTTAAATTCTTTAAACAAAACATCTAAGTGTTCGGCAAAATCTTCAAAGTCTCAGTTTGGACAACGGATGCACTCTTCCTCCATGTTTTTGAAATTTCTCCATTCATGTTTTCTTAATTAAGACGCATACTTTTTCCATCGTTTTTTTTTTTTTTTTAAAGTTTTAATTGTGCTTATCATGTCTGCTAAACATTTATTCTTTCCTTGTAGATTTAGGTTTAAGTCGTTAAGTTTTGCAGTGATGTCGCAGAGAAAAGCTAGTTTCATGAGCCATTTCTCATCTTCCAATTCAGTAATGTACTCTCCTTTCATTCGTAGAAAATTTTTTATTTTTGGTAATTGAATACAAACTCTTTTTTTAAAAAAAGCACCACGTCTTAGCCACTTCATTTCTGTGTACAATAAGAGATTTCCGTACTCTGATTCAGTTTCTTTCAAAAGTGTCCGAAATTGTCGCCTCTGAATACTTTTTGAACAAATTGAATTGACGATTTTAAAAGCAATTTGCATTATATTATAAGACTTTAGTGCTTTTGAACACAATACCTGTTGATGCATAATGCAATGATAGCTGGTAAAACTGGGAATTTCCTCATCATTATTGCATAAGGCAATAAAACCTGTTCGATTCTTGATCATTGCTGGAGCTCCATCTGTTGCAATAGAGACCAATTTATATATTGGAAATCCTGTCTTATCAATAAAGTTTTTAAATTAATTGTAGATATCTTGTCCCCTCGTTCGTCCTTTCACTGGAATTATAGCTAATAATTTTTCTTTTGAAGTCATATCTTCGAAAACCAGTCTCACATAAAGGCATAACTGTGCAATATCACCAATCTGTGGATTCATCAAATTAAAGTGATAGGAACTTACAAGCTTTTAAATCGTCATTTAATAAATCATCCAAATTATTATTCATAGCTTCAGTCATTCCCAACACAGTGCTATGTGACAAAGAAATATTATTTATTGATGATATTATTTCAGATTTGTTTTTAATAGTGGAAAAGCACTTATCCCCCTTTACAGAAAGCTTCTTTTCTCAATTCTCCAACTTAGAATGATTTTCTTTGCTTTATAAAAACTTCTATAATTTTAAATGATGCCAATGTTACTGCCTTAGCTTTGGTACCTGGTCTCGTAAATACCGACTTTAATTCATGCACTTTAACTTTTCGAAGTTCACTGCCGATTGGAAAGTCTGTAGCATATTTTAAGTGCATGGTTTTAAAATGTTTTTCGACATTTGCTTTATTTGATAGTGCCACACTTGAGTTACATACAAGACAAACACATTTCTCCTTCACCATAACAAAAACGAAATCATTTTCCCATTCATTGTGATAATGGTATGTTTTACTTCTTTTAACACTGGTACCTGGCTGAGTCATTTTGGAAGGGTTGTTGAAACAACAAATTATCATATCAGTGCGGTAAGAAGTGAGCGACCTGCAACATAAGACGATTAACTGAGAACTGAAATTAAACGGCCAGGTGTGACAGGTAGACTAGTAGAATCGCAGTGTCGCTATCATTGCACCGGCTACTAGATATAATCTAAGCATCCCAATTTGTCAAGTTGTTTCTATTTAATTCTCCACTGTAAAACAACAAATTCATTGCATTACTTTGCACAGTTTGTTTTAGGTTTTAAAGCTTAAACTGTAGTAAATTTTTATTTTAAATAATTCATTAATTCTATGTCATAAATTAAATTGTTAATATTCGAGGTCATTATCGGGATGGTCGCACAGACTACCTAAAATGTCTTCATGGTCAACATCTTGGTCACCCACGCTATACATGTATCATTGGGTTGTTAGGAAAGTTATTTCGCTTTATATAAAAATAAAATATGGATAGCAAATATATATATTATTGAATTGTATATTGTCAATTCTAGTCCAACACCTTTAACCATCTTTCTGGTCATAGCATGATTTCATACTCATAAAATGCTTTGTTTTACCTAGCAAAAAACTGATTCATGTGGAAAAAACGAAATTACTTTCCAACCATACCAATATAATTAATCAAAAACCAAAATGGTTTGATAAGCAAATTTAATTTTAAAAAAATTGTTTTTTGAAATTAAATGTTTTACTTGATTAAATATTTTACTATTGAGGTTAATGAGCTTTGCATTATCAGTTAAAATAAAATTATTTTTATTTTCTGATTAAATAAAAAATTTTCAGTGCAATTCTTAAGGGCTTCTTAAATAATCCATAAGCAGTGCTTACAGATATAGAAAGTTAAACTACAAGTGATATAGTAGAAGATATTATTGTTTGTAATAGGTGCCAATAGCTAATGGATAAAAGATAGTTGTGGTTAAACAACAGAGAAATTAAAATGTGCTTCATACATTGAATTAAATAACTGTAAAAGATGTTTTAAAAATTTATATTTTTAATTAAAAAGTATTTTATACAGCTAGTCTATTCATTTCAATAAAATAAAAAATTATAAGAAAATACCTAAAATAACCAATTTAAGATAAAAATGTAAATGAAAATGGAATTTAAAGACTTGACAGTTCTAGTTAAACAAATGTTAAGCAAAAATCAATCAAGATAGTGAAACTTAACTTTTTTCATTTTAAATAAATCTGAAATGGTACTTTTTTATTGAAAGGGCTTAAACATAAATTGTGTAACATTTTAATCTATTTCATTAAAACATTTAAGAAATGTACCAAATCATCAATGATCTTTAAAGTCTATCTATTATATAATCATAATATCTCTATCCAAACATTAGATATTTGTATGACATTTTAATAATATTATAAAACAGATTTACTAAAATAAAATAGAATACAGATTAAAAATTAACAAACTTTGCTTCCAATAAAAAATATTGTGATATTGCAATTGAAATGCTATCAAATAGATATAATTTAGAAATAATAATTTACACCTTATGCTTGAATGTCACTGATTTTTTTCTAATACCATAAATTTTAATTTAGTTGAGAATATTTCAAACAATTTAAAATATTCTATAACTACCATTATTCTCATGTGAGATAGCTATTGTAGTTTTTATAGCATGTTCTAGATTGAATGAACTTATTCTCAAATTCTAGTAAATTTTCAGATTTAATAGAATTAGAAAAAAAAATTAAAAATCACATATTTTTAATATAAAGACATTTTGTGACCCATAGCATACATTTCCTAATCATATTAAAACATAACAAAGTTCTATTACTCTTAATGTTCTATAAATATAAAATAAAAATCTTTAAAAAATAAAAAAAAAATACTTTTTTTTTAAAGAATAAAAATACTTTTTAAAGAAATATAATAAGAACTTTTTTCAAAGATTATTTCTTCTTATTTTTTTTTTTCAAACTTAAGTTGGCAATAATTGAATACAAATTATTTCTGTTTACCTTACAATTTGAACATCTTAATATTAATAAAGAAATTGAATGGTTCTTAGATATTCCTTCATATGAATACAATATTTCCTTTACCATACTGGTCACTTTCTTCAATTCATTCTATAAAGAACTTTATTTATAAACTCAAAAATTACTGGAAATAATAAATATCACAAGATTTTTTAAAATCTTAAACAATATGTGTTGAAAGTTTGAAGAGTTCAAAAATAAATTTTAAAAAAGAATGAAGAATAGAATAGAAGAAAATACTCATAAATAATAGATATTACTAATTCTGTATCTCTCATTAAAAGTCTTTAAAAATTTACTAACCTAAAAATTTTATTTAGTATTGAAATCATGTATTATAAAGAATAATTCAAGATGAATAAAAAAAAGAGTTAGGAACTTATTTATCATAAATAGTAAAACTTTATAACCAGACAAAGAAATTTTTGCTATATATTTTCATACTTATTCTTTTTAATGTAAAAGTAAAATAATAGTAATTATAAAGCAAGTGAGTTTATGTACCACTTAAAATCAGCATCATGCAAATTTTCAATATCTTTTCTTGATGCAAATTTTGAATTATAAAAAGAGGAACATGCCCTCTATATTCTCATTATAATTTATAATGTAATAAATTAAATTGGTACGTTAATAATGTTATAATAGCACTTCCAGTTATGAAATTTTAAGGAATTTCATGCAGTTGTTTGATAATTATTGTAGACAACCTAATTGCTGAAGCCTGTTTTAAGGCCTCTCAACATCAGCAACAATCTCTCTCATTCAATATTTCCAACAAATTCACTTTGTTTTGTATATTTACGTGTAATTCAAAACTAATAACTACTGCAAAAACAAAAGTATCTAATAAAACAATGTTTACCTATTAAAAAATGTGTTGATTTATCTTAAATTTTGGAGTAATCATATGTACACAGATAATTAGAAGCATATGATGAATTCCATAATGCACAGAACAATTA
>JAPDSC010107452.1:566438-659133 GCA_026290005.1 Latrodectus geometricus
TTAGAATTTAAAAGAAAAGCTCTTAACCTTATCAAAAGTTCAGTTTCTTGACAAATCCTCAAAAAAAAAAAAAAAAAAATACCCTGATATTTTAACATACTTATAAAACAATTAAATTTAGATAAATATCAATATAAAAAAAACAAATAAAAGAAACCACTTATTACCAAAGTGATAATAAGACTGTGGTACTGTTTCCTTTTAACAAATAGTTAACATAATGTGCTAGGTTAATGTGGCATATTAAATTATAATTTATATATATTTACATTGCTTAATATAGTTTTACATATATGTACTGCATATTCATTTTAATTGGTTATTAATACCTGAAAGCAGTAAATAAGAATTTATTTACAGCCACTGAATTTTACTTGATTATTTAAAAGAATGGGGAATTTTCATTGATAGTAAATCATATTCACATATACTAAGTAAAGAAAGCAGTTAAGTTCCCAAGCATTCATCCTGCACGTAAATGCCAAGGCATGTCATTCATCCCTTGTTATTCAACAGTTGGTAGTTGAAACTTGGAATTTTCTATTATATAAAAAATGTAGCCCATGCCATAATGAACCTTAAATTAAATATTAAGATCCTTAAATATTAAAAAAATAAACAAAATCAATATATGTTATTTTTTTTAAGTAATGGCTTAAATACTGGTGTTTGGCATTTTTAAAATAAATTAATATTTGATTTGCAAAAGAAAAAGTTGCCTCTGTCACAGTTTTTTCTATTCTCTTCAATTACTAGTTAAGTTAATTGCAATAAAAAATTTATAAACTGTATTGCATTAGAATTTGTCATACTATCCATTTTCAAACTTTATGTTAGGTTTAATCTGATGGTATAAGATTTGATAAATTGCATGCAAACTTCCCTTGGATTTAATTATTTAAAAATTTCTTAATTTTCTAATTATTTCAGATGTTAAATGAAAATTATAAGATTTTAAATGTATCACCTTCAAAGTTATTTTTATAATGCCTTTGTAATACAAAGCATTATTAAAATTATGTGTATTTTATTATCATTTTCTAACAAAAGCTTATTAACAATATTGTTAGATAGTTATAACATTATAATTACTATAACTAATTAACTAAAATGTACTGAAAAATATCAAATTTCTCCAAGATATCTACCTTCTATTTTCAAATGTTATCTATATTCTTCTGAATAATAAATTATAATATCTTAAATAATATTTTTAAAAAATTGCCTGTGTATATGTTTCATCAGTGTCAATTTGTTAATAAACTATTTTTTTAAAGTTTGAGTTTTATATGAGAAAAATATAAAATGTTACATTGAATTATAAGGATCAGAATTATAGCTGAAAGACAGGAGGGGGAAAAATAGATCAAATTATCATTTCTGCAAAAAAAATTTTAAAAGAAAATATTAAGATAACTTTCATTAATAAGCATACAATAGTAACCACAACAATATCTATCACATATTCTTGAGAATGGTTACAAACTGTCAAACTACTGCTTCAATTTGTGTAAAATTATAAAATTTGATTTTCTCTACTTCTTATAATTTAAGTTATAATTTTCATCACAGATAAAGAAAGTTTGATTGCAATAAAATAATTTTTCATTTATAATTTTTATGGCTGTTAATATCTTTGCTATTATTTTTTGGTGATTTAATTTTAAAATCCCATTGCTGGAATAGCAAAAGTATCATCGTTAAATTAACTAACAATTTGAAATTTTTTTTGTTCACATACAGTTTATAGTTGCGGTAATTTTTGAATTACTTCTAATAAACTACTAAACATATAAGGCCTTTCTTAAAAGAATAACATATCATTATTCTCACCAGATGAATTAAAAAAATTAATAACATTTTTTTAAAAAGATATTAGAAATAAAAACTCTTTAATGAAATTCTAAGTATGCAATTAAAAGAACTCTATTCTTTGTCATTTATATCAATTGGCAACATAATTTGCATTTTTTCATTAACTGCTGCCAATTGATAATATTTAATTTTGACAAATTTATTGCCAAGACTTAATTTTTTTCATGTATTTGGTGCTTTTATTTTGAGAAAATTTAATATAAGTAATAAATATTTATAATTATTGAAGTTTATATAAATTATGTTTCACTTATTCATAAAATTTTGAGCAATACAATTTTGATGTTCAGGTTATTCATTTAGGCTCATTCAAGCTTTTGTAATTATTTAATTAAGATAAAAATTATTTTTCAGAATATAGAAATTTAAATACAAATCTGCTAAATTTAATGTTGAAAAAATCTATATAATAAGATAAACAGTATCCCCCTTCTTTTCTTTTTCTTGTATTAGAATTTGTAGCAAAGTGCTATTTTATTCCTGTGTAATATTTGTTCTTGATTTAAAAATAAATTTCTAAGTTTGTGATTCATGATGTTGCATTAACTTAGAGATAATTCTTCCTTTTCACCTTTAAATAATTTGAGTACACATATCGACATAATATATATGCCCTTTTATAAACTGTAATAGGTATTCCTGTCAATGAATAACAAATATAAATGTCTACAGTTTGCATTTTGATAAACTAATTAATATTAAAATTCAGTTCATATTGTGTGAAATTTATAAATTTTTAGTAAAAGTTTTGTCAAAGCACAATGTACAATATAACAACTGAGGGTTGTAAAGCAGTTTGTATATCCAATTCATAAATAGCTTTCTAAAACTGTTCATATATTGATTATAAATGACTTTCTTAAAGGACTAATCAAATATAATAAAGTACATGTGAAAATGTATTTTCTTATATATTCCATATTCTCATGTCGCAATGTTGAAAATCCAAAAAATTAACTCTGTAACTAAATGAGAAATAAAAATTAACCAGAACTGTAACAGATATATAAGCTAAAACCAGAAGTGCATCATCTCTCTCTTATTCAATAATAGGGATTAAATGCAGGACTTTATGTTCTGAAGAATGCTGTCCCACTATGAGGAAAGTGAGTTACTGACAAAAGTTTATATTCTTGTTATTTAGAAATATAAATTATATAATATTCACATGGATTGATTAAAAAATATATCCTACCCAGTAGCTAAAAATATCTTGAATCCCTTTTTATTTTTTGTAATACAAAAATAAATATGATTTAACTATAATTAAAGTCTGTGAGTATATTTGAGGAAATTACTCATTATTTATGTAATTTTTGCTCATAAAATTTCTTTTAAATATGCAAATAATTTATTTCACTAATTTAAATTAAATTTATATAACAAATTATGAAATAAATTAAATATTTTTAAGAATAAGAATTTGTAATTATTGTATTTTCCTATATATTATCCATGGATTATGTGTTAAAAAAGTTTTGAATTTCATTGTGCATATTATATGCCACGGTAAATAAACTGATAAAATAAATTCCATATCAGAAAAGCTTATTACAAAATTTTGAAAGAAATACTGTTTATATTTCATGAAATAAATAACAGATGGTGCTATAACATCCTTTTATTTTTAAGCATGAATTTCATACTTCGAAAAGATATTTTAGTTACTTCATCATTTTGCTTTTTGTCTTAACCTGAGCTGTTTCATTCTAAAAATATTCAAGTTCATGTATCATAATGTGGAAGCAAAATTGTACAAGTTATACAGCAGATTTTAAACTAAAAGTCACTTCAGATTATGTACGGGAAAATATGTTATTAATGTAATTTAAATTTGATATTTTTTGTCTTATCTTCTAGTCAATATTATTAAAAAATAAAGTTTTTATGTGTGTGTATATACTGATATTACCTTAAATTATTTTGAATTTATTTTCCAACATATTATATTTCTTTGATCTAAATAAATAGTTTTAAATATAATATTAACTTCACAATCAAAATATAAACATGCATATTTTTCTTAATTTCACATCCTAGAATTATCCATTATATGTGAAAACAGCATCTCCTGGAAATGATTTGAAATTCCTGTATACTATTCACACTTCACTTGATGTCATAGAAGAAAAAGTAATGAGTGGTAATAAAGCAGTTTCTGATCTGAGAGAATTATATCTGGGATTGCTCTATCCAACTGAAGATTATAAAGTGTGAGAATATTTTCTCTGAGACTCTCAATTGATTTATAAAATATATTAGTTTATTAAATAATAACTATGTTTATACAATTTATTTTCTTATATATATATTCATTGTGAGTTGAAACATTGATAATTCAGTATGTTGTCCTCTTACTAAAAAGACTTTAATTTCCATTCAATTACATTTGTTGAAATAAAGAGAAAAATCTAATTTATACATATATGAATAATTAAACACATTTGGGCTTCAATGGCAAAATATCATTTAAATTCTGAATCATATGGTTTATATTGCAAAATTGTTATTGCTTTAAATTATGAAAACATAAATTATTTACATTTGTCAAAGTCATATTTTAATCAATTTTTAGAGTTAATAGAATTAGATTCTTTTAATTGTTATTTATATTAATAATATATTTTTAGTATGAGAAGTATGTATTTGTATTAAATTATCTACTTTGAAATCTTAAAAGGAAGTATTATTACTTTTAGCTAAATCTTTAAGCATTTCTTTATTATGCAAATAATTATAAAATATTTTTTTACTTTTAAAATAAATTAGTGATAATACTTAAAATAACGGTATAAATGAAAATTACTTTTTGCTTTTTCCTGACAGATATGGTTATGTGACTAATACAAAAATTAAATTTGTTGTTGTGGTGGAATCTTCTCATACAACTTTACGAGATAATGAGATTAGACAGGTAAATTTATTTTTATAAAATTGATTTAAAAAAAAATTTAACTTGATACTCTTTGTAATCTATTCAAATATTTTTTTTTCCCTTCATTGTAGTTTTAAGTTAAATTAATTTAGTTAAAAACTTATACTAGATACTATGATGATATGAAAAACTTATACTTAGCAAGATGGAAAAACAGCAAAATTCTCAAGCCAAGTAAGTCTCATTGAAAAAATTCTCAAGCTGTTTAACACATTCCAATCAACCTTTCAGCATTCTCCAATCTGACACTGCTCTTGGAATGGTCATTGTTATTTTTCATCTACATTTTCTTTTTTTATTTGAAGTTTTTCTTGGAATTCATATAGTATTCGGGTGACTCTGAGTTCCTAACGGCTAGTATTACTTCAGAATTTCTTCTGTAAGTAGCTCACTTTCATTTCCAGTTTGTTTTTCTACATTTGTAAGCCCTTTTATTTCTAAACATTGGTGTACAAGCGTAAACCAACAAAATATGAAAAAGAGATAGAATGTATGAGAACTTTGTTAGATGAAATTGAATCTTATGCAGAAGATATTGATCAATCCAGTAAGGATGAACTTGATGTAGAAATATGAAGTTCTCCTGATTGTTATAGTGAATTTGAGAAACAGAATGAAAATAATGAAGAATCTGAATTAGAAAAAACTTCTTGTAAGCAAAAATCAAACAGTTTGAAATAAAGAAAACCAAATCAAAAAAATGAAAACATTTCAATATTGGTCATTGATGGAACTGATAAGAAAAACCTAGAAATTATTCATATTTAAAATGCAACAAAAAGGAGTAAATACAAAAAGATATGAACAGTCAGTGCTATGTTCTTCAGCTCAAAAAAACAACAGATGCATTTTTTATTGCATATTGAATGTCAAAGTTGTTCTAATGTCAACGAAAAATCCTCCAAAACAGTATGTAAATGAAAGAAAATTTCTTAAATACTAAGTATGATGGAACCTACAAGCAGTCAGGCTGGTGTATATTCTCCCATAACTTTATATTTAACTTTCATTTTATGTTATAACATCTTATCACAATAATGATAGTTGAATAGTTAACATTAAGTGTATGTATATAAATGCTCTGCAATTCAAAATCTGTATGCCAATTTATTCTAGATGTTATTAAAGTTCAAAGCATGGTGTCAACTGGCATTTTGTAAGTTTATCTGTTATTACTATCAATTATAGCACATTATGGTTCATAGAAGAAATAATTTTTAGTATTCTCAAATATTTACATAGTCATATATTACATTTTACTATGAACTTTCTCTGTATACAATTATGAACTTTTGATATTATCTGCATTAGTGTTTTATAATTTTTGTATGCATTTTCATTTTTGCTCTCTGACTCACTTATAAAAAATGTTATAAAATGAAAGTTAAATACAAAGTTAATGGGAATATATACCAGCCTGGCTGTTTACTTGCATTCATACTAAGCATTATCTTTTATAGTGCCACCTATGAAGCAAAAACTATGCAAATACTTTTTAGAGAACTCTGCTGAAAATTAATTTAAACCAATTCTAGTGGACCTGAAAAGATTTAAAGTACAGCAAAAAGACTAAATCCCAACAAAGGCCAATGTGTTGTGTCCAAGATCAAAGAATGATAAAATAATAATTTCTGGCACAAATTGAGAAAATTTTAATTGTGAAAATAATTTTTCTATGTTTTCCAGAAGTGTTTGTAGATTTAAAATCTTTTTTACAGGCACATAATTAACCGCTTTTGTAATTTATGAATATTTTAAGCCTTCAAGAGACTTTCTTAAGAATAGAAAGTTTCCTAATTAAATAGTATAGTCATTGCTTATATTGAAATATTTTATCAAATGTATAGCTCATTTTTAATAAAACTTTGATAAATCAGTTACTTCACACGACCTCCATTGTCAGAATCAAGAATGTGACTTCTGCCGAATTAACATGTTTATACAAAACAATGCTACATATGCTTCATAGCTTAGCAGTAGTGAAGATTTGACATTGCATGGCAGATTATTTAACAACTGAGACTTTGTAAAGCCTTTGAACTCCTACATTTTGTCTTTCAAGATAATGAGCTGCATCAAAGGAGAAATCTGAAAAATTCCTTAACATCAATTTCTTGATAAATTATAAAAATATGTATTAACACAATCCAGTTTTATTTGTGAGGTCAAAACTTGACAAGCGCAAATATCATAGTTCATTGAAAAATTACCAAACTTTCGTGGAAGGGGGGAAAAAAACTTGATGTAAAAAAAAAATGTAATTCTTTAACATCATAAATCTTAAGTCTTGGCATGAAATTATCTATGAACAGTAAAATATAAGGAAAAAATTTATCAAATTTTGAATCTAATGTTAAAATATATAATTGTACTAAAAAAAACACTAATTTTTGGTACAAATTTATTTTATTGTAAAAGTGGATAAAGCAATTACCGTATTTTTCTGTATATAATCTGTGGATTATGTGTTAAAAAAGCTCCGAATTTCGTTGTGCGTTTTATACGCCACCGCGGATAATCTGATAAAAAAAACATTCTCCATCAGAAAAACTTAAAAGAAAGTTATGAAAGAAATACTGTTTATGTTTCAGAAAATAAATAACAGGTGGTACCAGGACACATCTGAGCTATTTAAGCTATAATCAGTTTTGTAGAATTACATTCAAAAACGAATTCAATTTCTCGTAAAAATATTACAGTTTCATGTCGCTAATGTCATTTCACAATTTGTCTTGACGTGAGCTGTTTCGTTTTTAAAATATTCAAATTCGTAAATCGTCATATGGAAGCGAAAACTTTTAAGTCACACTGCAAATTTTAAATTAAAAGTTATATCGAAAGCAAATAAGAAAAAAGGGCGACAAACGTGTTAATGTGAAGCGAAAAACAAAGCACGTGCGGTATGAAAGAAAAAAGTTTAAAATACGCAGTTTGTAAATAATCCATTTCTTTCATTCAAATATTAACGAAGCAAATGTCTAACATCGTTTTAAAAGTTATTAGAAGTTAAATATCGATAAGTTTTACAATAATCTCTTTTCTCGAAATTATCCCTCTCGATGGATCTCGTGCTTTCATCTCCAGTTTATCGCACTTTGCGATGAGGTGGATCCAGACAGATCTTTTTTATAATAAACGCTTTTTTTTTCTGTACAATTTTTTATATTTTTAATCATACTGTGCATCTTTTTATTTTATTTGACACCCATATTATCAGCAGTACATATTTTAGACTATTCACCAGAAAAAAATTGCCTCGGATTATGCGACGCTTTTTTTCCATTTAGTCTAAAAAAAGGTCGTGCGGATAATACGCCGCTGCGAATTATATATAGAAAAATATGGTACCTAATACATATTTTAATTTGAAATTTTCCACTGTAAAATTTTTTTAAAGTGGTTCCTCTGGGGATGATAAATTTATTTGCTAAATTTTAAAACATGCATATTCATGCTAAATAAACTAGTTTTATCAAATGTGAAAGAAACATACCTATGGTACCTGATAAAAACGATATTTAATAATTTTTTGAAGATAGAAATCATAAAATACTGAAATATGAATATGCATGTTTTAAAATTTCATTTTAATAGTTTAATTTCAAAATTTTATTTTGAATTTCTTCATTCTGTTAGCAACAACTTTTTAAATCAAAAATCTTGAAATTTTATTACTTTTCTGTTGGAAAATAGATTTCTTTCCTTCAAAAATTTAAATTGTAAAATTAATGAAAATAATTTATAATGATTTTTGTTACACAATAAATTAAAGCTTATTTAAGAGTTTTAAAATTAAATTTATATATCAATGAACTCTCACATATTATTTATTAAATCATTATATATAATTTATAATAAACTTTGTTTCACTTTGAAAATCCAAATCCTTTCGATTTGATTTTGATGAGTGGTAAAAAAATGTGCATAAAGTCTTTCAAGATCCCAAGATTTTACATAAGACATTCCCACAATACAGAGGGAAGAAAAAGAAATTTTCGTACAAGGGAGATGTTTTACTATGCTAAACTTAATTTTTGAAAATCAATTGTACAAAAATTACACTATTTTGGTACCATTTTAAATGAATAATTTAACACATTGAAATTAGTGTATAATATTTTTCAAAAAATCCAGATGAAAATGTTTAAAAAGTTTTTACGTTAGTAAATAATTTAATAAAAAATTTTCACATTGAAAAATAATTTTTGGAATCACTATTTATAATGAAGATTTTGATCACAAACTTTCAAATTAATAAAAAAATGTTACATTCTTTAATAAAAATAACAAAATTAAGAAAATTGCTATTTATAAAATGAAAGCTGCTAAAGAACAAAGAACCAGTTTTTTAACTGCTTAATAATGACTAGATAGAAAAGACTAAGGTATGCTCAGTAACAATTTTAAGAAAGTAGTACAAGTGGGAAATTTCAAAGAAATACAAGCAAAAATATGTTAAGGTTTTGCAGTGTTTGTATACTAGATTCACCAAAAATATCACTTTTCGGTTTCTAAAACATGTATTATCACCATCATCTATATCACTAAGTTGTTAATTCATCATGCAGTGTATTTATCTTCCGATAAATGTTTCCTTGCAATAATAATATGAAATTGAACCTTTCTTGACTAAGAAAAACATTCAAGGAAGCTTAAAAATTGAGCTGCTTATTTTTCATTTTCTTAGAAGTACAGATCATGAATAAAAAACTGTAAGTGTTTGTTTATCAAAGTCAAATTCTCATTTTGATTTGGCTGTAAATGGGTGATAAAAAGAATACATTAACCATTTCAATCTTAATATAATATATGAAAATAATATAAGCATTAAAGAAATTAGCTATAAAACCTCAAAAAATCTTCCACAATAGTTTAAAAATAAAGAAGTTTTTAGAGATAACAGAAATAGAGAAATGTAAATAATCATTAGTAATAAAATAGTTAAGGAGCCATTTTCTTTACATTTTAGTTTCTCAGTTGATAACATATTTTCAGTTATATATAAAGATAAATATGTATCAAAAATATAATTCATACAAACTCCTGTCTAAAGATCATTAAAAATTGTTTCAACTTAAAATACTACACATATGCATCATTTATTAAGTAAGCTTATTCCTCAGAAAATCATATATGCATGGCCTGGAGAAATGAACATGAGAAAAGCATGTGACCAACCCTTCTTAAAATACTTCCTAACTTATTAAATGTATTGTTTTTTAGATTCATTTATTGGATGATAGCAATCTTAAAAAATGTTTAAAAATATGTATTTTGTTTTGCAATTTTCATTTATTTTTAATGTGGAAATAATTCTAGAATTTTGATAATACCACCAAATTGTACATTATATTTTCTGATATTTAAATTTGATGCACATTATAATATTAAAATTAAAGTAAATAAAGGTTAATCATTGCTTAATTATTTTAATTTTATTAATTTCCAATTTAATTTTTAGATGTTCAGGAGAATTCATGCAGGATATGCAGATATGGTGTGTAATCCTTTCTATATGCCTGGTGAAACCATTACATCAAAGTAAGTACCTTTAAATGTTTTAATCCTTAATTTTAAGTATTATATTATTTTGACAGTAAACATATTTGTTGCAGTGAGCAAAAGCAGTACATTTTGAAAAATTTTTTCTGTTAGAATAATCTTTATAAAGTTCTATTAGAGTTGAAAATAAAATTTATCACTTTAAAATAGATTTTCAATGAGTCCTTGAAAGATTTCATTATATTCATGAAAAAAAATTTTCTTTAAAAAATTTCAATTTTGAATATGAATCTTAAAATCCATTGATTCCATGAAGACAATCATGCATGAGAAGTAATAATCATGATCCTTCTCTTTATTCATAATTATTTACTTATAATAGAAATTATAATTTGACTTATATATATATATCAAAATCAGAAATATTCTGATAAGCATTTCTTACACGAGACATCATAATAACCTTTCACCAGACCAAATCACTCAAATTTAATTTGTGGGTAAGAAGCTAACTGAACATTTTCTTCATTCAAACACATTTTAGTTGTCACTACTGCCTCCTATTTTACATGAATATGTTAAAAAGCCAAAAATTTGCATGCCATGACATTTTCTTCTATAAATTTAATATATACTGTGTGTCCTTAATATTGCAACTTTAATGGTGTGCAGTATATTGGACATTAAAGTTAAAATGTGCATGATATATTCATTTAAAAAACCATTTGTTTCACAATCTTTTCTTTAAATCATTTTCCATTTCTTTACATCTCTTGCAATATTTTTTATAGATAAAAAAATGCTAAAAAATTTTATTATTTCAAGCATTAGTTATTTTAGGATTTAAATTTATCTAAGTTCAAATCCAATTTTAAAATTTGTAACACACACACAATTTAAAATGCATATTATGCAGGTTTTAATATATTAATGTTTAACTTATTATTTCCTGAAAAATATATATCATTTAATATATTTTTGAGAATATACTTTTTTCTATTTAATTCTCTATATCCTAAAATTAATTCCTTCAAATAAATACGACCTAGTTCAAAAATGTTTGGATCACACACATACTATATATGCTTATTCTCCCTTTCTTTGTGTATATAATCAATCTCAAGTTTCAAAAAAGTAAAAGGAAGGTGCATAAAAAATCAATATAGGGTTTTTTTTTTTTTTTTAACTATCTGTAACCAAATATTTATTTTGTATTTTTTACATGATATTTTTGTACTTTAATTTTCTTTATTTCTTTACAGATCATTTGAAATTATAATAAAGAGTATAATGTCTACAGAGTAGCAAACCATGTATTAATAAAATATATTTATTAAACCTTTATAAATATGTATAAATGTATATTTTGTAATTTTATAAAATTGTTTGTTCAGTTAAAAATAAAATATAATAAATTATCTTGATTTGATGGTTATATTTTGAAGTGCAATTTAATGTAAGAAATATATTTTTATATCACATTTCAAGCTTGTCTTCACTTTTGTAGAATAACAATAACATACTTTCAAGGCATTTATTTAAATCAAACTCTTGCTCTAAAATGTTTTTCTTTTAATATTTTGATTTAGGTAGTCTAGATCACACATGTGAGAATGGTTATTGCCCCTTTGAATTTAATACACTGGTAATTTTATTTGCAATCTTTTCAGTTACCATTTTTGCATTTAAAATAAACTTAGAAATATTTCCAAGCTCAAAAATTCTCAGCAACCATTTTCATATTATAAAAAAAGTGATGTTTATTAACCGGAATCACATAGGATAATAGTCGGACACATAAGGATAAAAATCTGAAAAAATGTAGAAGTACATGTCTTTATAGATTTATATGTCATGAGCATTTAACATATTGATATTACCTGTTTAATGTAATTAGAAGGAAGTATTTCTGTGCTTTTTGTAATTGGTAAAACAATGTCAAAAAAAAGGGCTTAGGAATTAGTGAAACAAATTTCGCAAATTTAAAAACAATATTTTTTCAAACTGTATGTTGTTAATTTATCTTGCAAAACTAAGATAATTGTTTCAATAGAAAATCGCATAATACTTTGCATAATCGGTAGATTTGTCCTGGCTTTCATCTGTTCAGAGTTATCTATTCTTTTTTTTTTTTTTTTTTTAATTTATTGTCAAAAAAATTCATGTGATCCCTGTTAAAAATAACACCCAAAACCTTGTTTAAAAAATGGCAACTCTCCAATCTGATATTACAAATGTTTCAATGTGAACTCTTGGAGTTTTACCTTGAAAATAGGCAAACATTTATACAATCGCCCAAAAATTAAACTTGTAATAAAAATTCCTTTCAGAACATTTTTTCAAAATTTCAGTTTCCAAATGAAAAATAATATTGATGACAATCACTTTAGAATTTTAAATAGAATGAAACTAATTTTTTAGGTAAATTAGATTGAGATGAATTTATATTTATCTTCACATGAAAAATTCTGAGCATTTCTTGACGCATGTGCGCCAACTGTGCCTGAGCTCAATTTTAAAACGCCAGAGAGCACTTGTATGCAAAAGACATGGGTAAATATATCTCTTGTAATGATACCCACAATATTTCAGTAAAATTCCTGTGTTAAAGATTGTTTTCTATTTTGTGTTACTTGTGAAATAAATGTTGTTGCTGTTGTCTAAAACAGCTAATCCATCGTATTTTCTTTGAAATTAAACTGAACTATCGACAATTCTCATTGTTAACACATCTGCTAGGAAAAGCCAATGCATTGAGATAAATTTATGGGTGCATATTAAAATGTACTCCATATCAAAGTAGAACCTTTCTTTTAAACATTATGAATAATAATTTATGTCCCTGTTATTCATTATTATAAGTTGCAATCTGAATGAATCTTTTTTTTTATTGATATCAAATTATTTTTAATTGCAGAAGAGGGGAATATTTACAGTTTTGGTAAAATAGCATTGTAATTAGAGATTAACATGAAAGTTTCATGTTATGCAATATATGAGAACAAAATGAAGTAATATCTAAAATTAGATGAAAAAATCAGATTAAAATATATTTCCCTAGTAAAAATAATGAATTTAAAATGTAAAAAAACACTCCATGATATGGTTACTTTTTAAATGAGATAAGAATTAAAAGTAATCCTAATATGTAAACCTGAAAAAAAAAAAAAACTCAATATTTATTTTAAATATGTTTCATCAAAAAGAATTAAATCTTTTCATTTACTGTAGAGAACTTATGTATGTAACTTAGCATTACAAAATAGTTAATATACATTCAAAACAAAAACTGTTGTGTTTTTATTAATCTGTTTAAATTTGTTGAAATTAACTTTTTAAAATTAAATTTTGAATTATTTGAGGAACATAATTCAGCCATTTTACTCTAAATTGACTAACAAAAAGGAGTTTTAAAAGAAATATTGCAACTTATAAATCACTAAAGAATAAAAGAAAAAAAAAATAAGATAAAGATAAATCAAATGTAAATTTGTAAGGTGAATTATGTTTTCTTTATTGTATTCAACATACATTTTAGGAAAGTAAAGACTCATAATTTTAGTTATAATTTTGTTAAAGAATATATAGATATATGAGGTGTCTATAAAATGTTGGACATATTTTGATGTTTAACAATTCATTAAATCTGAAATTATAAACAAACATGGCATTTATTCATAGAACTCTTACTTTTTCATTTATAATAAACATTGTAATAGAAAATTTCCTTTTCTAACTTGAATACTATTTCTTTAGTAAATATTGTCCTATTAATTATATATTTTCTTTGTTTCTTTTATAAATATCGCCAGTACATTAAAGATAAGAGAAAACAATATTGTTTACGTTTAATCCATTCACATGGTGTTTTATACTAGATTTTTATTCAGTGGAAAATTTAGGAGAATGATGACAATACCACAAAAGAGATAAATGGTATGGTGCTTCACCAAAATCAAATGAATAATACAAACAAGGATGAATTATAGAAGAGTATACCACACACAGAAAGAGATTTGTCATCTCAAGAAACAGTATCTTTGAAATCTAGAAGTATCTTGAATAAGACAGGTGTCTATGCACAAATGATGTTGAGCATGTCATTCTTAGTCTTATGAGATCTGTGAGATGAGCAACAAGAGAATTGAATATGTCAATTTTGATGGTGCACAAGCTTCTTAGGAATAATTTAAGACTGTACGCTTACAAAATTCAAATCGTTCAAGTCTTGGAAAAGGATAAAACTAGGAGGATGAACATTGCAGCATATTAATGAAAAAAGATAGTGTTTAATTTCTTAATATAATATTTTCTGATTAAGTTATTTTTTATCTTTCTGGCACGGTAAATCGCCACTATGTATGCACAACATCTGAAAACTAACATGAATACTGAGATACGAACGCACTTCCCAAAGGTCAGTGTGTGATGTGGACATATGCATAAACAAATAATTTGCCTATTTTTAATTGAAAAGATACTCCCATTTGTTACATGTTAAAAAAATTTTATATTTCCATTAGAAGGGCTTTAACCATTTCAATTTTCAACAATATGATGCACCTTCCTTGGGTTACTAATGTTCATAGTTCTTTAGACAGTTCTCAGAAAGATAAAGTGTAGTAGAATGCCAGGATTTCAGCCTCTATGGATGATGATATGATAGATATGATGAGAAATTGAAAACCATCTTGATATTTTATGATGAATGGTACATATGTAGAAGTTCATTAACAAAAACCTTAGAACTTTTTTAATCTACCTAACCAATTTTATCAATTTAACTTTATCTATACTTTATAAATTATTCAATATTAAAGTATATCCAGACACCTTTTTTTTTTTTTTTTTTACTTTATCATGGGATTAAATTTGGTACACTTCTAATGGCAATGACTTTATCTTTATAATGATTAATAAAATACTTTCATGTAAAAAAGTTTCTATTTATCTAAATAATTTTTGGGTGAATTTGTATAACATACTTCAAAAATTCAGAAATTCTTGAGTTTCAAATTATGTACATTAAGAAGTTAACATAGTTCAAATACTTTTCTGTAGTACTTGTTAAAAAAGTTCTTTGGATGAAGTATACCTAAGAATTTAAAAAAAAAAAGGCCTAAAATATGTGCCACTGCTTTTTCTTAACATATATAGTTAAAGCTTGATAATTTGAAATGTATAACAAATTTTCTCCTTGTAAATTATATTTTTATATGCAAATGAAGTGAATTTAGATTAATGAATTCATATTTGTTTCATTGGTTAATAAAAATTCAAAATGAGACGAAATGAAAGATTTAAAAAATTTTAAAATGACCATTTTTTTATATATTAGGTATTAACACATTTTTCTATAAAGAATTAAAAAAAAGTAAATGTTTTAGAATAAAAATTTTTGGCTACAGCTTATTATTTGAAATGAGAAATATGGTCTGCTACTTTTAAATTTATTCTTCTTTCAAAATGTCGCATGTAAACAAGCTGTGGATTGAAGGACATGTTTTTGCGTTTTCCGAAGAGAAATCTTTTTCCAGAATTCAAAAATATTGTGAAATGCATGGTATAAAAATTTCTAAGTGCAAAATAAGCAACATTATTAATCGGAAAGGTAAAAACCGTCTATCATTATTCCTAAGTGGAAAGAAGACTCCAAACGAATATCTGAAAAAGGTACATACTGTTTCAAATGTTTCTAAAATGAAATCGCTGGTAACAAGAGAAAATTCGCCAACACAGAAATCAATTGCAAAGTCTTTAGATACATCTGTAGCAACAATAAATATAATAATAAACCAAGATTTACAATCAAAAACCTAAAAAAACATGATGTAGCTTTTGCCGAGTCCAGAAAAAAGACTATCGAATTGAACATTTAAAAAAATAGTCTTTACATTTTAAACCTTAATTAAACCGCCCCAAAATCATTCTAAAAATGTGTTAATACCTCTGTATATTAATTTAAAAAATTGCTTTTTAAAATATATATTTAGGCACAGAATATTCCTTATATTACTTCATCCTGTATATTTTTTTTACTTAATGAGCTTTTAGTCAGTCAGTATTCTAATTTTTAGTTCAATACTTTTAAGGGCTTGGTTCCCACTTTGTGGTGGATTGAAATCTGTTTAAAATTTTGGTTTTGTTTTTTTTTTAGTTTCTTAAAAATAGTTGTAATTGTTTGAAAAAATGACCATATAATGACAAGATAAAATTTTAAAATTTTTCCTCCAACAATATTAACACTTGCACTTTTGATTTCAAAGCTGATGATAAAAAATTAATATTTAAAATAATGCAATGAATTCAGTTTACAAAATAACACAAAAGTTTTCTTTTAAAATCTTCAAAAATGAATAATTTACTTTAATACAGTATAAAGACAGAAAATAAAACATTTCAATTAGCAATGGTAAAATTTTTACCATATTACTTATATCTGTAAATATACATACATTCACAAAAGTCAATTAGAAAGAAATTGTATTTAAATGTATTATCAGAAAATGTTTAGTTCTTAATTGACATTTTTATTTAAAGTCATTTTAAAGGAAGGATATCTATAAGAATAAATTAGCACACATAAAATAACTAAACTGATAGAAATAAAATTACAAAATAATACTAATAAAAAAATTTTACATTTTATTTTAAAAATTTCTGTTTACACAAATTCATCTTTTACATAGAAGATATGTAGCAAATGGAAAAATATATCACAGAAACTGTAAAAATCACAAATGATCAAACTAAAAATTTTATAAAGTCCATGTTTGGGAATCTAGCATGCATCATAATTAGAAAATATAATTTTCTCTAAATTAAAAAAATAATAATAATAAGGCATCCACAATTTTCAAAACAAAATTTATCTCAAATGAAATATTACTCTTGAATTTTTGACAGAAATATTAAGAGTAGTTAACTTTACTTAAAGATACATAGGAAAGTTTAGTATTTAAGTCATGCCAACCAATTGGTCCAATTTCACAATCGGCACAAATCAAATATTTAATACCTTCCACAGTTTTACTAAAGCCAACATTTTCAAAAGCATACATATTATCAACACACCAATATTTATGAGATGATTTGTCTTCTTTCTTTACTTCACCTTCTTTAGTTGGTGATTCAGGCAGCTTAAACTGTAATTATGTAAAAAAAATTTAAATAATTATTTCAAGTGATAATTCATATTTCATTTGGATTTTATTTAATAAGCAATTAATAGAAAAAAGTATTTTTGGAGCATAAGTTTAAACAGTGTAGAAACAAACCTAAAATTAGATATTTGTGAATAAAAAATTTTATCATTTGAATGGATTATATTTAGGATTATTTAACAAAACTTGAATAAATTTAATAAAAATTATTACCGTATTTTCCTGTATATAATCCGCGGATTATGTGTTAAAAAAGTTCCGAATTTCGTTGTGCGTATTATACACCGCAGCGTATAATCTGATAAAAAAACACTCTCCATCAGAAAAGTTTTCAAAGAAATACTCTTTATGTTTTATAAAATAAATAACAGGTGGTACCAAGATACACATGAGTTATTTAAACTATAATCGGCTTTATTCAATTACGTACAAAAACGAATTCGTTTCCACTTAAAGATATTACAGTTGTAAATTCGCTAACGTCATTGTGCAATTAGCCTTGACTTGCGCTGTTTCGTTTTTAAATATTCAAATTCGTATATCGTCATATGGAAGCGAAAACTTTTAATTTACACAGCAGATTTTAAACTAAAAGCTATAGCGAAAGCAAATAAAAATGGTGTCAAATGTGTTAATGTGAAGTGAAAAACAAAGCACATGCGATATAAAAAAAAATTGTATAAAATACGCAATTTGTAAATAATCCATTTCTTTTATTTAAATATTAACGAAGCAAATATATATTAATTTAAATATGTGTCTAACATCGTTTTAAAAGATATTAGAACTAATTATCGATAAGTTTTACAAGAATCTTCTCAAAATTATCGCTCTTGGTCGATCTCGTGCTTTCATCTCAAGTTTATCACACTTTGCGATGAAGTAGATCTAGATTGATATTTTTCATAATAAATGCTTTTTTTTTTCTATACAATTTATTAAATTTTTAATCCTTCTGTGCATCTTTTTTATTTTATGTGACACCCATATTAACAGCAATACATGTTTTAGACTATTCGCCGGAAAAAATTGCCGTGGATTATATACAGGAAAATACGGTATTTAATACATAAATTTATATATGAAATTAAATGTCTCAAATTATTTCAAAGTTATTAGATTTCAACACAAAAACTTTTAATTTAAAACCCTGGATTAAAAAAGAATAAAAACTCAAAATAATCACTAGGGCAATATATATGCTAATATTTAATAATATACATCTAAAAATAATACATACCAAAATAGCATATTTCTGTAATTATATAAGTTAGTGTAAAAATATAAAAGTGGGAAGGGGGAATTTAATAAGCTAGAAACTAATCTTTTTTTATAGGAATATTTTACTTTTAATACAAAATGTGAGCAAGTAAGAACTAACAATAGACATTTTGATAGCCAATCTAGTTTATTAAATTGGGGGATTTGGCTTATTTATTGAAAGGTCATTTTTTGCACATGAAGGCTAATTAAACTAAGACCTATGGCGAGTAAATATGAAGAAGTATAATTAACTAATTATTGAAATAAAATTAGTTTTTATAAAACCAATTACTTTTCAAGCATTGCAAAAAAAAATTTAAAACTCTTTAAAAACTGAGTTTTAAAATATTAATGATTTTAATTAATGATGTCAAAATATTTTACTGTTTTTTCATACTAGAAGAGTGTGATTTGTAAATCTTATATATACTTGCATTTTAGATATAAAACTGAACTTTGATTAGTATTACCCTTTCCCAATTATATTAAATAAATTTAAAACTTGCAAAATTTTTCAAAATCATAAAAAATATACTTTTTGAAATTCTGAAAAAAGTCTTATTTGACTTTTAAATGTGCTTGTCTTTAAAATTTAAACAGTTATATTTCCCACAATATTGCTAGAAAAAATGTAAAACAATAACCAACATAAACACCAGAAAATTCAAAAATCACTTTTGAAATGCACAATTGCTAACAAATACTTCGCAGTTATCTTACCTGGAATTATTTCAGATGACCAACATAAATTTTTGCAATTGTGTTTTGGATTTTTAGTTTCTGGAATGCTGGTGTTGATTTTTGCTTATCATTTTTTAATTGCTTTCCATAGATTTCATTATTTAGGAATTGCCTATTAAGATGGCCACAAAAATTTAGTACTCCCAAACAAGAATTCTTTAAGGAATAAAAATATTTCATTGCCAATTATTGGCTCAGTTACTTGGATAAAAGGTTTTGCTTAAAACAAAAAAGTATAAAAATAAAGTTTTTTCTTCCATAAAAAAGTACAAATATACTTTAAAAAAAAAAAAAAAAAACTATTTTTTTTAAACTATAAAAGAATGTACATTATTTTTATGTACATTATTTAAAAGAATGTACATTATTTTTATGTTACTAAAAAAATGTCAGGGAAGCTAAAAACAATTTGCATATATTTCAAAGTGTTATCAAGTTTGCAAACATCTTAATAACAGAATATTAATTAATTAATTCAAAAAAACATGCTTGCACACAATTAACTTATTTCTTATCATTCAAGTGATAAGTTACTTGTATTATCTAAGCTTAATAAGTTATTTGTATTATCATTAAAATTTGTTTGCTGCCTTTTTTTTTTTTTTTTTTTTTTTTTTTTATATTATTATTACTATAGAAAAATTCACTTCACAAATATTAATATAAATATTGAAGAAACATTTAACTAAAAATTTTGAAATAGAAAAACAATTGTGTATGCCACATTTTTCAAAAAAATTTTACATTAATATATACTGTATTTAAAAATATTTAATTTTGTGAAAAGAATTTATATAAACATTATTACCTCATGTGTAACTAGAGTTGCCATTCCTGGAACTAAAATCGTTGATGGACATTTCTGACATACTATTTGCTTAGAATTTTTCCCATCAGAAGTAATTTCAGCACATGGAACAGACTCTTCTTCTGAATTAATTTCTTCAGCTTTATTATTCAAATCTTCCACTAAGTTTTTAATTGTTTCAGCCATATGTATGACCTAAATTATTAAAAATTACTTATAGTATTTTAATAGAAATTTATATGCACTCTATATAAATTAATCATCATTGATAGGTTTTGTTTACAATTTAATTTCTTATGTAATAATTTCCAGCAATTTAAAGTAAGGATTTTATAAAATATAAGATTTAAATCAATAAAGCATAAAAATTTAAATATAACTTTTAAAAAAATAATATATTTAAAATGTTAAAATTAGAAATGAAAACTGCATGACAAATTTATTTGATTAATGAAGAAGAATTTACAAAATTTCAATTTGATAGTTTTCTTTTTATTTATTTATTCATTATTAACCTGAATTTTTATGCTTTATTGATATAAATTTAGTCTTTTTTAAGGTAAATTATGATTCTTTTTCTAAAACAAATTTTTTTTTAAAAAAATTATTTCAGTAATAAGTAAAGCATAAATAAATATCATTTTTGAAAAAGGGACATGAAAATGTTATATTTATGAATGAAAACTCTGCAGGACAAATTTATTAGATTAATAAAAAAAGTGTTTACTAACTTGAGATTTTGATACTATGATATCATTTAATTTTACAAAACTATTGGTTTGTGAATCAACAGCCACTTTTTTTCACATATAAGATAAATGGGTTCTTAACCATATACTTCAAGCAACCAAGCCCAAGACATTAATGAAATCATCACACTGATTTGAAAACCACAACACAAACCATTTTTCTGCCAGGTTGGTTAAACCAATGGGTTAAAATTGTGTTTAGAGATATAAAAGAGTAGACATACATAAATACCATTTATAATACAGATATATTCATTTAATATATATCGATATCATGTTATACAAATTTTGCTTTTAATCATGTCTAGACTGTACAAAAGAGTTGTTTAAGCTAAAAGCTTTGTATAGATAAGACTTCTAAAAATGATGTTATTTTTAAAAAGTGGTATGAAAAGAATACTTAATTATGATGATAGTATTTCATTAGTGATAGATATAATTTTACTCCATTTTAAAGTCTATAGAAATAAAACTATTTATCAATTCAAATGAAAAATCAATTTTCTAAAATGAGTACCATGAAATTAGTTATGTAACCTAATGAGGATAACTTGATCAATTCAGATGTTCTTTAAATTTGTAGAAACATAGATGCAATACATGTATGAAAAAATCTAAATTTTCTGTGACCTACTCAGATTAATTGGAGAGATACATTACCTTTAAATTTGTCAGGAACACAAAAACACCATAAAAATTGTGTTTTTTTTTTGCCCCCCCCCTTACTAGCAGTTGTATGGAGACAAGAAAAATGTTTTATTCGGTATCTCTGAAAATGTTGCCCATATAAATATAAAAATACTAAATTGTTTGAAGAGAAAGTGATAAAAAGCTTTGTGCTTAGAAGTTGAAATAGAAAGATTGTGATTTTACTAATTATGAGGTATTATTGTTTCCAAAGTAAACCTTTAAAAACCAAAGGTTTGTTTATTTTGTGTAAGGACAGAGATATTAATGGTTTCTATTTACTAAAGTTTTTTTCATTGTTTCTTACTATTTCTAGAAAATACTGTCTTAAAACTCCCCTTCAGTTAAAATAACCGATTTCAACCACCTTGGCAACATTTTTTCTTCTAAAGATGAGAGTTGGTTTAATATCTACTGACCACTTTGAGGGGTATTAGTAAGAATTGAATTTTTTCACTTCTAGTAATAGATTCTTTTTAAAATTTCTGTTGAAGAGCCCAAAGAACCTTTTGTAAGTTAACACAATTAACATGATATATTTTCCAGTAAATGCATTAATCTTCATAGTTAATCAGCAATCACAAATAGAGCATCAGCTATTGCTGATCTAATAGCTGGGTTGCATCAGAATTCCAATTGTGTGATTTCTTATTCTTATAATAACAAGTCCCACTGTATTTTAACATTTTAGTTTAACAAATTTAACACTCTAACCAATATAACACAGAATTTATTTTTATAATTACAATTACAATTTGTTTCACATCATATTTAACATCATATTCACATCATAATTTTTTATAGCATTTGTAAGTATATAAATATTAGCATCTTCTAGTTAAATTGTTACCACTTAATATACTATTATCTTATTCTCACTTTAACAGCATTAGTTCTCCATTTGAATTCAAAATTCTGTCAATAGTTACAGATAATAGCTATTTTTTGACTTGGCATTGTTGTAATGGACCATAACATATCTAAATAAATTAAGTGTTTAGAGGTAAACATTTTCTCTTGATAACACATACCATGCATATCCACACACTTAGTTCTTAAGCACAAAACTTCTTGAATGTCAATAAAAAATGAAGAAATTGAATACACACAGGCCTTGTTTCTTAACATTATATTAAATGATTACCAAGAGAACATTAATGCAAAGTGCAAGAAAAAAAATTTTTATCTCATAAAACACTACATTCTACTGTGTATATTAAGTTAGAATGTGTATAAAATTGCTTTTTTCCCCCCTAATTTTTCTTATCAATTGCAAATAGCTCATATTACAATAATAAGACAATTTCTAATTCTCCAAAATAATCACAGCCTTGAATGACTGAGGGGCCTATCCTTTAAAAAAACCCCGAGATGAAAGTTGATTCTTAAATGAAATTTGAACCTTTGTTAAATCATTACAGTTGCAATGTGAATATATTTTTCATTAACTCATCTAATGTCTCAATACATACTGTATTCAAATGTCTTATTTTTATGAGGAAAATTAAATCATATTTTTTAAATCAATATTCATAAATACAAATAGCTTATTTACATTTTCTTTTCATTGGAATTCAGAGAAAAGAAATGAACATACACTGGTTATCATAAGTTTAAAAAAAATAAGAAAAATAGGGGACAATGAAAAAAGCCATGTGTCGAATTTTAAGAAACTTATTCATTATACATTGGAAGGTACAATATAGCATAAAAAGATATTACAAGACAATTATGGTATTATAAAAATTAGCATATGTATACAATGAACAAATGGAAGGTGTAACTCTGGCAAAAGAAAAGTACCTTTAATATAGGATAGGATCTCCTAAAGAAGCAAGTCAATGTTTAATGCTTTCAATTATGTGGCCTATTAATTGTGTAGGAAGAGCGAGCCATTGCTCTTCCAAAGCAGTTGAAAGAATGGCTAGGGTTGTAGAAAAAAGATCGGGATTGAGAGCAGCTATACGTCATCCTAGAGCGTCCCAAACATTGTTTGTTTTTGGGTTGTAGTTGATTGGGTTACGGTCCAAAGCAATTATAATAAATTATTTCCTGCTCAAGATAAGTATATATAATGCGAGCCCTGCATTATCTCACATTATCACCCTGCAGCACGAAAGTATTACCTATTGTCTCAGCATAAGTGTGCACATAACCATCCAGGATTTCATCTTTAAAGGTGTAAGTATTAAGATTTCCATGGGAAAAGACATGGAGGTCTGTGCATAAACCTAAAGAGATACTACCCCAAACACAGACACTGCCTGATTTGTATGCACAGATGTTTGATGAATGAAAGCAAGTTCCACTTTCTCTCCTAATCAAAATACACCTACTATTGCTTTTAATGCGAAACCTGGACTCATCCATAAAGAGAACAGCCCACTATTGAGGAAGCATACTGTGGACATGTTGATGTGCCTACTGCATATTTTCTAGCCCATGGCATGATATGAGTGGTAGCAAATGACTGTTTGCTTGTATAAAGTCCATGTTTCAGAAGCCTTCGACACATGGTTGATCTGAAAACCATTGCAGAAAAGAAGTATCAAAGCTCAGCTGGAGTTGCAATTTTATTCCTTTGTGTGTAAATGACAAATACCAGTTATCAACACTTGTTGGCAGTTTTTCGCTAAATCTCCTGGATTCTGAACCCATAATTAGAAATTATTGCAAGGTCTATGAATTACAGTCAGATTCACATTCAGCCATCTAGCCACTTCAGTTTGACTTTTTCCTGCCTCTAATCTTCCAATAGCTCACCATCAAGATTATTCAGTCAAATGATGCCTGAAGGCTATTTTAAAATTTTGCTATGCCATATTTTTATTTTCAGACATGCAGCAACAATTGCTGCCTTGCTCTGAGACACCCATATTTATTGCTCCTCGAAAATGACATATTTCAACAATAGCACATTCATCTTACATAATGTCATATTCTTCAGCTCCTTTTACTTACCAACATATTCAAATTTCATTGAGATTGGATTATTGTTAGGAGAGTTATTACTATTATTGTGAATTTTCCTCAGTTTTAGGTAACCAATGTAGTTGTATAGTGCTACTAAAATTGTTGAAACAACAATGGGAGATATATATTTATGTAAGGAATAACCAAAAGTAAACTTTTTCTAACAATTAGCTGATAAACAAGTTTAGTTCAGTTTCACAAAGTTTATCTTGTTCTCTATTTATCAGAAAAATGGCTGAAAATATAGCAAAAATCACGTATTTTAAGCAAAAGACAATTCTTAAAGCAAAATATCATTTAGAAGGAAAAGGAACCAAAGAGCATAAGCAAAAACAAAAAGTTGATAGCTCTGCGCACACATACACACACACAAAAAAGTCATTGGTTTTTTAATATTTTTCTTTGTAAATAAGACATGTAAAATCACAAAATCTTAATTTTCCAATCTCAATTAATAGAATAGTAATATTAAGCACCAAATTAAAATGGTTCAAATAATCTTTTATAATATGCTTTATATATGATATACTTAAGTCAATAGCAACTTATTTTAAAAGCAATAAAACAATCATATTTAAATACACTTGTCTTAACTTTATAAAGTCTGATGATCTTAAGATAACAAAAAAAAAAGCCCATAACATAGCATTAATATAAATTTCAAAAATTTATTTTTAAGTGATTTTTTTCTTTTTAAATCTGTAACGTTGCAAAACAGAAATTAAATTTTTCACAAGTAGAAAAATGAAAATTTCTGAAACTATAACTTTTATTTAAAAATTAGATATTTTTTCATTTTGCCAAAGCAAGCAATGCCATCAAATGTTAAGAAGTAAACAAAATTTCCAAAATTACTGTTTTTACCATTATTTTTAACTTTATACCTTTTACAAATACCTTAAATAAAGAAAAAATAGTCACACTTTAAGAATAATTTTTTTCAATCAACAGTTACTCTTTGTTTCTCATGAGTTACCACTAAAAATGTCAGTATGGTGTGATTCATGCTAATATAACATTGTAATATTTAGCACAAAATAAAATAGTACTAAAAGTTACAATACCATTAAAAATTGTTCTGCTGCACTTTTACTCTTATAATTTTTTTAATTTGTACCCATCCCTTGTTAAAAAGTAAATTTAAGAGATTGATATTTATAAGCAGTTATATTTTTATTAATCACTTATAAATATACGAACGCGAACAGAATAATAAAGTATTATAAGGCATGTATTAAAAATGATTAGTTTATAAAATATTTTTCGGTAATTCTCAATTATTTATCTACTGAATTAATTATATGCAATAAAAATTGGACTCTAAAATAAATAAAAATATTCTGCTTAAAATAAATTATATTACGCTTCTTTTCACATCAGTTTAAAGCAAAATTATAAAATAAATTATTATTTAACTGCAATTATTCAGTTGATAAGCTGCAACAACCGATCGAAATCTTAGTGAAAATTTATCTACTTTAAATGCATTGGATAAAAAAAATTAATCAAATAGTTAGTTACATACTTAACACTTTCATTTCAAAGGCAATATAGCTAAAAAAATCATAAATAAATGTTGAATATAATATAAAAATTTATAACTATGAATAATAAAGAAGTATATCCCTCTTACTTAAGTAGCAACACAAATGAAATTTTCAAAACTTAATTTAAAAATGGTGTCTGTAAAAGATAAATTTTACAGTAGAAGGTTCAATGATCGTCATTATGTTACAAGTGCAACCAAGCGTTCTGTGTTTCTCAACCGAAAAGTTTCTCGCCGAATAAAAAATCTCGGAAACGCTGAAAATACGAGACAAGACGATATTCTAAAAACTCAAAACAAAAGCAATCCTTGCTGCCAGATTCTTAATAAAAGTAAATTATGCCCAGGTACATGACGGCAACAAAACCGTATAATGAATCTGATTAGTACGCTGAAATGATCATATATATATATTTCAAAATTGACTTTATCATCCTCACATGTTTAACATACTATAAATTTTAAAAAAATTATAAATGAGATTGGCAAGTACTAAGATTACTTCAATTAGAAAATAGCTCTGAAATGCTTAATTATTATTAAAATAATCTTAACTTTACATTATAATTCAAATTACAAATTTCAGTATTTTTAATCACTTTTAAAAAAGAAAAGATTTAGTAAATAAATAATCTTGAATCATCCATAGCATATTACTTAAAAATGAATATCTTATTATCACATTTTTAAATAAAATGCTATTGATGATTCAAATTAATTATTGTTTACGTACAGCATTAATTAAAAGTATATAATTGAAATTACAGCAAACAGCTTTAATTATAGTATCAATATTAGAAAATTGAAAATAAAAAGAAATTCAATGACAGAATTTAATATATTGTTTTTTAATAAGTCAGGAGGCATGGCAAATGCTTCATTTCATTTTTTTGTGATTATAATGAAATGAAGTGAAGAAACCTTGCTTTGCTGTGCACGAGGTAACCACTGGAATTTATTTACAAGGAACACTGACTTTAGATTTAAATCCTTAATTAGGTTTCCTTGAATTGACTCATCATGCTTCTTATGTATTATTTAGATGAAAATGGTGATCGAAAATACACTTTAGATGTAAGTTCTATTTTTTGTGAATTTTCTACTAACAAATTCTAAGTTATGCTTAAAAAATTTTTTCGTTAGATTATACTTTAGGGTGTCCCTTTGGTTCTCGCCAATCTAGGCAAAACTCAATCGCATTCTGATTGTAACAGAGCAATTAATTGTTCTGTACCCACAAAAATCGCCAATAAAATGGTTAGCCAACCAAAAATGTTTACCAAGGGGCACCCTAAAATATAGTTTTACTACTTTTTTAAACAAAAATATAATTTGTTTCATTGAAAAATAATATTTATTTTCTGTTCAATGTGCATCATTCCCCTCCCCAGAAGATTGACCCTAATGGAAAGCCTACAATATCAGCTCATCCAGGTAAGTGTTTATTTTTTAATTATTTACTTAAAATAATTCATATTATGCTATGTGAAACTCTTATTATATGCGTGTTAACTGTTTAATTGCATATACCAAGTGCCTGAAAAGTTATCAGTCTTGATCTGATTGAATAATTTGTTATTAAGATTTAGGTGACATTACATTGATGAACTATTTGATTTATTTTGCTTAATCATAGTATACATAACCATGACAATACTGCTATGTAATCCATCAAGCAAATTTTTAGTTTCTTATGGTGTTGAAGAAATATTTCTATCCCAGTATTATAAAGAGGAGCTGTTACATACTCTTCTCCATATTATATTGTCAATCGTTTAAGTCGGGTCACCAAACTTTTTTGATCATTGCCCCCTATATAATTTTTCAAAATCTCCATAGACCCCCACAAAGGTAATTTTCAGGTAATTAAAATAAAACTATAATTAGTCTAAATATTTAATAAATCAGAAACAGTAAGTAAAGTAGCTACATACTTTTTACTTCTTAATGAGATGAGTGTGCCTGGTGTTTCTTGGCAAGGTTTGCTATATTGGGTTCGAAATTAGTCAATTTTAACCATAAATCCCCTCAAAACTCCACATTTAATTTATTTCTGTTTTTAGTTAAAATTGAATTAACGTGACTGAAACCGGCTTCAACCATATTTTATTTTCTATAAAGAATATAATATTAAGTCAATTATAAAAATATTTGAAATTTTTACGTACACAGTTAGATATGTGTGATTTGCGTAATAAGAACTGTTTTTCCTTTGAGTCCCAATAGACCCCTAGGGGTCTATATAGACCACTTTGGCAACCCCTGGTTTAGGTGAAAATTTTGCAGGGGTATCTAGTCCAGCCTCTTATGATACTAAATTTCTCAAGATTAAAGAGCAAGCTAAAAAGAAACCTATAAAGTTTTATGATAAAGTCATACACCCATATAATTGCAATTTCTCTATGCTAGAACTGCAGAGAGCACTGTCCCAAACTAAAAGTACTAGTTCATGACCAGATGCTTTGTCATCTTAGCTGTGATTCTTTAATAAACATTCTTGTTCTATCCAATAGAATAGGGAATGAACATATCTCTGGAGCAAAGCAATAGTTAATAGTGGATTCCAGAATAGTAGATCTTTTCTTGACTTTATTGCATAACTAGAAACACAAATTAGGAATGCCTTGGTATGGAGATATCATTTGGTGTTTATCTTTCTTGATATAGAAAAGCCTATGAGGGACATGGCATTATGGAATTTTTTGCTCTTTATTTCATTTTAACTTCATAGGAAATTTACCAATTTTTCAATTCTCATATTTTTAATGTTCATATAGGATCTGTTTTATCCAATCTGAAGGAGTTCCTCAGGGAATTGTTTTAAGAGTTACTATTTTAATATTTGCATCACCATAATATTTGCTTCTTCATTCAGCAATCATCAATCCATGGAATATAATATGGGGATGATCTTCAAATCTCTTGCCAAGGTTCCAGTGTGTGACTTATTGAACGCCAATTACAAACTGCAGTCTAATCTTATTGCTTGGTGTAATGATAATAAGCATGCTTTATCACTTTCCAAAAGTAATTGTATCCATTTTTACAGGAAAATTGGGGCTTGTCATGATCCAGAAATTAAGATATCAGACATAATTATTCGTGTGTTTAATCAAATATTGTTTCTTAAAGCTAGTGTCTGACAAAAAGTTAACTTTCCTACCACTTATTTTAGATTTGCATAAGAGGTGTGAAAAATCACTAAATATTCTCAAAGTACTCTCTCTTATCTCTTGGAGTCCAGATGTCATACAACAGTACTCTGTATTTCTATTGGTTATTTTATCTCGAATTAACTACAGAAGTGCAATTTATGGATCTGCTAGGCCATGTGTATTATGCAAATTGGACCCTGTACATCACTTAGCTTTTCAGATTTGATCTTGAGCATTCCGAACTTCTCATATTCAAAGTTTTTATGTGATTTTTAACCATTTACCTCTTGATCTGAGAAGTAAGCAATTATCACTAATTACTATTTTAAAATGTTATCAGCATCACAGCACCCTTAATAACCTATGATTGTCTGCTCTTCTTTAAGGAGGAATCATGTAATATACTACCATTCTATGAAGGTACAAACTTATTTTTGTCTTCATCTGAGTTCCCCGATTTAACAATCCAAATTACAGATTCTTGGAACACCTCTATTGTTAATGTAATGTGTTCCTTTGTTGGATACAATAAATCAAACACATCTCTTATTTTGCAACAGATGTTCTCATACATTGATCATCTATTTTCCTTCTACATATATCTATTTACACTGATGGCTCAAAATCAAGTGGTCATGTTATTATGGTATTGTTATTAGAATTACATTTTACAAATATAAACTTCATTCTGTTTACACTACTGAAGCTGTTTCAATTTTACATGCTCTAGAATTAATCTAATTCTCACCAAAAATACTGTATCTATACAAATGTTATGAGTGTGATCATGCAGTTAGATCATTTTAATTACAAATATCATCCAGTTATATTGGAAATATTAGATATTTTGAATTACAGAAGAGTACAATATTCAATATTGTGTTTTAGTTTCCTGGTCATGTTGGCATTGCTGGGAATAAGCTTGCAGATATTGCTAATAAAAATACTACTGACCTTTTTACATAAAGCATTAACATATTTTGACATTAAACAAATAGTCAATGCCTTTATTTCCTCCCACTGGCAGAAAACTTAGGATTTTGAGACAAACAACAAATTATATAATGTATCTTCTTGCATTCTTCCATTTCCAGTTGTTCCTTGCAAAGAGTTGATGTGTAACTTACATTCCTTTGCATTGAACATACTGAATTTGCGTACAAGCACTTATTCTTTTCTCAGAATGCTCTGATTTGTTGTTGTTTCTAATCTCAGAACCCCCTAGCAGAGCTAGACAATCCCTATGAATGTGAAAATGCCTAAAAAGTCTAAAAACAACTCCAATATATAACATGTGTAATGTACTATATGCACTACATTACATTTTAATTGTTTGTCCTAACTTCAATGATTTATGCTTTTTTTAACAGCAAAAGTTTAATTTATCAAATTTAAATGCTTTTTTTTAAATTTTGTTTAAACTATTATTAAATTTTTTATACCTTCTATCTTTATTTATTTGATTAGCCATTTATTTCTACTTTTAAACATAGTACAGTGCAGTATTGAACCTTACACCAGTTAACCATACAAAAACAAAACATATGCTTTTGGTTTACCATTGAGAATACAGTCCCCAGTTTTAAAAATAATTTTAACAAGTTTTGTTAGTTCTGAAGTGAAGTTGACAAGTTTGTCTAACTAACCTTCATTTTTTAATCATTGCTTATTTGTTTCATTTATTCTTTTTAGCTCGATTTTCTCCTGCTGATCCATATAGCAAGTATCGAGTTTTGATAAAAAGAAGATTTGGTCTGCTGCCTACTCAAAAAATGAAGCAAGCCTGTTAAATAAAGATCATTTCTGTTTCATTTGTAAATATCATTTTGCAGACAAAATAAATAATATTTTTCTTGTTATTATTATTTTTTTTTTTAAATTATATAAAAAAAATTCTAAGCATTACGATTTTTTAATTAGATTCCCTTTCTGAAATTATAAATAATTGAACGTATAACATTTTTTTTATCATGATAATTATTTTTATTTACACAAACAAAAATATTTTAATGGTTCATGTTAGATGGCAAAATTTAGATTTAAATTATTAACATTGTAATGATGCCTACCATAAGGAAATTAACTTTCTTTTTCCTAAAAGTAAGATTAGTTTTTAGCATAAAAATGCTATTTTGATGTACCAAGTAAAAATTTTTTAAATAGAAAATATTAAACAAAATTTTAATACAATAAACATTGTTCTAAATCAAAGGAGATAAATTTTACCATAAGTTTATTATTAATTTAGAATTATTTATCTCAATATTTGTAAAATTATATTCTGTGTTTGTATGTATGTATATTATGTATATAATTTTTATAAATAAAAATTATATATATAATTTTATTAACAGTTAGATTTTGTTAAAATTGATATAAAAAAGAAATTATGTTAGTAATTTCACAATGTTCATTGTTCATCTTTTTTTAATAACTTTATTTAACAGTTTAAATAATATACAGGCTTTATCTATTATATGTAATATTTGCAGTTGTCCTAAAGTTTTTTACATTGAAAATTGTGTTTTGATTTTTCGGACATATTGAATCTTACTGGCAGTTTTAATCATATTCACATTCTGTAAGTTAAAGAAATATGTAATAATCCAGGAGTTGATAAATTTTTCTTTCAAAGCTGCTATTTTATTTTTTAATGATGTAAATGTTAGATAATATTGTTTTGTTAAGTATATAAATATTTCGCATAACATGGAGAGAATTTTCTATTTGAAAAAATATATTTCACAATTATGGATAAAATGCAAACTATAATGCTCATATGTATGACGAAAGACTAGTATTTATCGCAGATAAAACAGTTTTATGAATAAACTAAACTTAGATTATGAAGGTATTAATGAATTAATTGAATTGCACTCAATATATGCCTGTCAAGTGAATACTCATTACAACATTTAAATGCACTGAAAATGAAGAAAATTTAACATTAGGCCAATTAAAAGATGTTTTTAGAAATCTCACAAAAAAGTGGAATGTAAACCCTCTGAAAATAGGATCTATATTCTTGGCAAGTTTATAGAGAAGATACCTGAGAATATTTAAACATGTCTCATTAATCATTATATGTACGTGTTGATATTTTTGCGTTCTGTAACTTTCAGCAACCAGTTACATAGAAAGTTGAGGAAGTTTATATCCAGTAAGTTTGAGTAATTATTATACAATGAACAATTTCAAGTTAAACATTAAAAAATAGCCTTAAGTATAATCACATAGGCTAAAATGGAACTTATGTGTAATTAATGATGTATGTTTCTGAAATTACAGAAGTAAAGTATAATCTCTTAATAAACCACTTTGTATATTTTTAGTTAAATTGTTATTGTTAAATAATTTTAATGCAAATATTAGTATTATAGTGTGTACATACACACACAATGGGGTTGATGTGATAATCAGTCTAAAAAAGAGTTAATCCATAAATTTGATTCTGTACATCAGAACTTTTAGAGATCAATGAGAACCCCTAATTAAAATCAAGAAAACAATGTCTAATATGAGATTTACATCTAAAAATTTAATATTTTCTATATGACTAATATTTATTAGTCAGTTAGAAAAATGTTATAACTGCTGAGAAACGCATTTTATCATATTTTTATAAATCAATTATTGCTTATAATATATGTTTATTTTAAGATATTGCACTGTAATATATTTTTGAAAACTTATTTGGAGAATTAAACAAAAATTAAAATTATTTTTCATCTATGAAAATATGCCGAGATTTATTAGATTTCAACAGGAAGGTTAAAATATTTATAAAAAATTTAATCAGTTTGTATATTTACATTAATAATTTTTTGTATGTCTTAGGGCAATGGTATATACACTGCTCAAAACAATTAACCGTTTGAATGCTGAAGAGTTTTCTTATATATAAACATAATAAGAGAAGCACTTTGCAGCACTTGAATGGTTAAAGGTTATTGTAAATTTTACATAAAATGAAGATATAAGTGATTTTTTTTTTTTTTGCTGAAAATGGAAGAAGAGAATCACAAATGAAAATTTTTCTGATTTTCAAACTGTGGAGTATGCTAATTTTGAGTTCCACGTCTAAAACATTGCTTAAATAGCAGTGAATGAAATTTGACTTTCAACTGAATAAAAGACCATGAAGACAAGGATGATTGGCATTCAGTGGCTGCTTTGTTTTGATGAGTATGATGTCTCAGCGAAGTCATTTAATCGATTCAGAAGCTTGGAGAGTTGTTGGTAGGTTAGAAGTGCAGGCTGAAGACCAGGGCAAGATGGTAGGCCAACTGAAAATGACTTCTTTTGAAGACTACACCTTTTCTTATTCTTTTTTTCTCATAAGCACAAATTATGTGTCCCCCCTCCCCTTTGTACACAAATGCACAATAAACTGCATTATTTTCTGCCAAACATGTGTAATTTATTCTCATATAACCTACTATGTCTGTCGACCATGTATCAATCAGCTAAAAAGTTTCAGCCACAAGATCCACCTAAAACCGCAATGACAAGTTCTTATAACAGTTCTGATAGATTATGAAATTGTTACAAACTAAATAGTCATTTAGACAACTCTGATGTTTAATGGGAGGTTTTATTACACTAAAAATTAGTAATTATTGAAATAATAGTAAAGTAGTCAAATGATTACCATGTTATCCTAAGATTAAATTTGCTTCATTATTTATGGAATAAGTAAAATTTAAATCTTTGGACATCTGGAAAAATTATTAATAATAATTAGTATCAAATATATATAAATTGCTATTAATGGTAGTCTTTCAGTATTAATAACAAAGAAATTTTACTGAGTCACTTGTGTGACTGAATGGAATAATTATTAAAAAAAACAGGCTAGAGTTTTTATGGAAACAATTTTTCTATAAAATCTGTTTTCCTGGTGACCATTGCTTATTCAGAAGGTAAAGCCAATTTAATAATTATTATTGAATATTATTTGACTCTTCAATATAACAGGGTCGAGATATAATGACATTCTTTGGATTTAAATGATAAAATGCTTGTGTTACATTATACACTCTGCAATTACAAATTAAAATATTTGAATAGAATAAAAATTAATATAAATGAATAGCTTAAAGAAATAAAAGCCTAAAGTTGTGACTAGACAGTAATATCTTTCAGCTTGTCTAGTCACATCTTTAGCCTCCTGATCTCATACTAATTAAATATTTATGAGATGTGATTATATCATATCTATTCATTGAAACATGAGCTATGGCTTTTATTTCCCTCAACTCTATTTAATCTATGTTGCATTCTCACATAAATTGATTGCATTACATAAAGAATGTATAACTTTTTCTAGCCAATTATTTTTGAAAAAGGCACTATATTTCTCTTGAAATTATGAAAAAAAGTACTGTTAGTGATATCAGTGAAAGACTTGGAATTAAAGACACAAATGTAATGTTTCTGTTTATATATATATATATATATATATATATATACTTTTTATAAATTTTAAATTTGATTTTATAAAGAATATAAAATCTAAAGTGAAATGATAAGCATTTCTTTAATTAAAATAACCATTAACATACTGAGTTTTTCTTTAAGCTATTGTATTGACAATCAGTACCTGAGTACAATGCAAATTTTGTCAAGCATAACAGTATGACAAAAAAATTTAAAAAAACTTTGAAGCATGCTTTGAAATTTAAAAGGAAATTAACAAACATTCTGGCAATAGCAACAAATTAACATTTTCATGGTGCAACATATTCATAATAATTGAATAAATTTGTAAGGGAATTTTAAAATCCTTTTTTTTTTTTGATTGTTTAGAATGCAATCTTTGATAATATCAAAAACATATCTGATTTCTGTATAGAAAAATGATTTAGTTCATGAATCATTGCTCTTATTAACAAGATTTGTGTACGACTAAAATGTTTCTTTTTTTTTTCGTATCCTTCAACAGACCTTGGCATGACTGCTTTTAGTCTGAGACGAACAGCCCAATAGAGTTTTGACAAACAAACTAAATTTGAATTTAGTGAGAAATTTTTTAGTGATGTAGAACAGTAAACTCTGCTTAGTCCAGAACAAGTGACCTACATACATGTCAAAGGCACTGCACAGTGAGCAAGTCGGAGTTTCTGTAAATGTTTTAATTCTCCTCCTTCTTTTTAATTCCCTGATTTGTATCTGATCAGATGATTACCTCTGCTCTCAACCCCTCAAGGACCACACCAGGGTTGTGCAGAAGATCTCTCTGCAAAAAGCCAGTACATTTCAGTAAATGTTCAGGACTGGATTCTTCAGTGTTGCACATTGTACAACTGGGAAAGACTTTGTTTCCTACAAAAAAACCTTTGAGTCCTAAAATGGCTGGATTTGAGCCTAGACAAGGTTTACTAGTCATGCCTTTCACTGCCAAAGCTCAAACCATCTCCAGGGCCAGAGTCACAATACAGAGTATGAGATGGTGATATTTTTTATAGATGAATTGACTAGAGTTCTATTCCTGGAGTAAATTTCCCGGAAAGTCATCTTGGTTGGACTCACAGGTAGAGATGATCCTTTTTAGTACACCACAGGTAGAGATGCCCGTCGGCGATGTTGTTATATTTAAGGTTAACAGGTGGTGGTATCTATTGGAAATGTATAATAGAGGACTGTGATAATGCTTTAAGTTTTATGAAAACCAGAATGCCCCTTTGGTCCACAATTCTTCAATCCTTAAGGTACTGAATTACAACTATTAATAAATAACCAAATCTCTGATTAGATGTTTGTCCAAGGAAAAGTCTAAAGCCATGTCAATGGCTATAAGTTCTGCACCAAAGACGGAACTGAGTCAGCATTGCATTGTTTTAGCAAAATTTCTTCAGTTCGAATAACCACCCCGCTTCCAGTGTAACCATTTTTGTTTTACTTCCATCAGTATATATCAGTACAACTGCAGAAGGCATATAATTGATCACTTCTAGAGCAGCTTGCCATAAGTATTCAGGATGTTGAGAAGATTTATATGGCTGAGTTAGTAATTCTGTATGGAAGAACACCTCAGGCATTGAGTCAAGAGGAGAGGCAATGTGTATAAGAGAGTTAGCAGAAACAGAAGACTTTAAAACATCTTATTTTTAAGCATGTCCAAGAGGATGATGCTTTTTTAGCTTTTGTTCATTCCAACCACACAAGAAATTAGCGATATGAGTTTGGTCACAGTAGCTATAAAATTTAGTGAAGTACTTTATAAGATAAGGAATACTTCTTTCCCGTAACAGTTGCACGTCAGCTTCATATAGTACAATATTAGATGGTATACACCTATGAAGCCCTGTAATAATACATACCGCACTGAGCTTACTCGCTTTAGTTTCTGCAAATTAGTATTCAAAGCAACATGATATATTTGAAAGCCATATTCAAGGACTGGGCGGACCAGAGAAATGTGCATAGTTCTTGGGGTCCTGGCATCTGTTGTCCAGTCGCAACCAGAAATAAATTTCAGAATATCAAGTTGCTTCTTAGCATGATAAACAAGTGAATCAACATGTTTATTGCAAGAGATCTCAGGATTAAGAACAAAACCAATATAATTAGGGTTTCTTTCACTAGCTTTAATTCTAGAGTTGGCTACACCCAACAGCTTTGGGCAGATCACAAGGGATATGATTTTCCATCAAGTTACTCCAATTCTTTCCCTTCATGAAATCCCTAGAAACTCTTATAAGATACACTTTAAATCTAGCATCGATGATAATTTTAACACTGATAGTGAACAGGTGGATCAGGCTGTGGGAGATTGGAACCATTCATGACTAGTGAGTCTGCAATTTTATTTCTTGTGATATATGACTAAAATGTCAATGTAAGCATATCATTTAGATTATCGTTTAAAAATTTTAAAGTCAATTCTATCAACAAATTTACAAGTTTTTAAAAGTTTAGTTATCATCAAAGTATGAACTGAGATTTTTTAATCAACAGCTCAAGATGTAAATGTTTTCTTAAAATATTATTATGTAAAATAAGCTATGCAAATTTTTATATTGAGTCAGAGGTTTCTTGTATAATATGTTTCTTAGCCCGTATCCACTGCAATGTCTAAATATTGTTTAACAATTTTCCAAGAGCTATAATATTTTTTAAATTGGAAATATAGCTACATCAATCAAGTTTGGAATTAAGCAAAACTCATAAAACTATTAAAGAATTTTTATGTAATGTATTAGATAAAAAAAATATTATTGACCAATATATATATATATATATATATATATATAAAATGTCTGATAATATAATGAATATTTTTAAAATTAAATTAGAACATACCTACATTAATTTTCTGAATTAAAAAACTTTAGAATAAGAAGTATAATATGATAAATAATTTGGCAGATTGCACTAAAAATTAAAAAATACTCTGATTAAAATAATTATTACAATAAAACAAAATTAAAACAACAAATGTTATTTTTATTTTATTAGTATTCAAAATTAAAAACATTTTTCAAATTTCACAAGGCTTGTAAAAGTAATAAAATTATTTATTTTATCAAATGGTTTGCAAAAAAAATAAGTTCTTTTTTTTCCACTTTTTCTCATATAAATCATGGAAATTCAAATTATATAAATGTGAATGAAACTTTAAGGAATTATTGTTGCAGCCACTGCAATACTTTCTATGTTGCACTCATTAGTTCCACGCCGTATTCTGAAATAACCATTCTCTCCCCATTCAGGTCCCCAACTGTTTTTTACAATCCAATAATTTTCTCTAGTTTTTTTATCACTTCCATATCCTACAGCAAGTACAGCATGATTTGTAATCATGAAAGGACTAAAATGTGATTGTAGACCAGTATGATGATAAATACCACCTTTATATTGAAAAAAGTCATCATATACTTCAAATGAAACTGCAATGGGGCCATTTTTAACTAATTCCATCTTCATTAATTCTTCATTACATCTAGAAAGTAAATTATTTTTTATTATCTGATTTTCACAAAAATATTGCAATTAACATACTAAAGAATGAACAGAATACTTAATAATTTATAAGAATCGCTTTTACTAATATATACATATTATTATTCTATTGATAGGATAGCCCATTGTGAGTCATGGCCTTCTTGAAAAGTTTCTTCTATTATTTTCCCTTTGCCTGTTAACTTCCAAGTTCCCACAGTCTCCCTGTTTGCAATCTGTCCATCTTAATCTGGGCTTTTTCCTAACTGTGATGTATCTATGTAATTTACTATGATATATCTATGTAATATAACTAATAAATTTATAGCTTGAGTAAATTTTTATTTTTATACTAAAATGTTGCATCATTATTAAAACTTATCTTCATTCACTAAAAAAAAGGTCCTTTTCTTCTCAAAATAAAATGAAATATGAATTATACATTTCAAGAAATTAATTTATGTAACTTTAAAAAAAAAAAAATCACAATCCCATCTTAGACCACAAAAAAGTTTTGATTCCCTTTATTTTAACACTGAAATCAAGTTTTCTAAAATTAAAAAAAAACATAAAAATTAAGCAAAATAGATGCTTTTCTGAACTTTAAGAAATGAGTAAAATCTTTTTTGCTTAAGGAAACCTATTATTTTAAGCCTCATAAATATAAGAGCCTCATCATTTCTCTTGCTAAGAAAAAGAAACATATTATGAATAAAATACTTGGCAGAAATATTCTCTCACAAATGCAATTAAAAAAAATGTTAGATAAGATAAAATATAGCATTAAAAAATAAGAATAAACTAAGAAAAAGTTACTATCAAACAGCATTATGCATTCATATTTTACTATACAAGAACACTTCATTTATTGGTTAAAAATTATTTGTTGACATTTTCACCAATTTGCCTTAGTAATTTTATCGACTGCTCTATGAAATCCATATAATCAATTGAAAGATGAAAGCAGAAAATCGATATAAATTAATTCTTCTCCCTACCTGAATGCATATCATTTTTCTAATAATAGCTGATTTCTTTTTTTCTTTCCATTTCTTTGACTTGTAATTCAAGTATTATTTTTTCTTTCAAATAGAAAATATTTCCTTTCATTATCAAAAACTTACTTAAGGATATAGATTAAATATTTACACAAGGTACTGAACAACAGTCATAAATTTAGAATTTCTATTTCTTTCTTGCTTGATTTCAGCAGATATAAGCTTATTTTAGAAATGCTTGATATTGGATCCAACTATTTACCCTGCTTTTCCAGGTACCATATATCTAATAGCTTAGATGGAATTATTGACACTAACTTTATTTAATATGTCAAAGTTTCCTTAATAAAACACATTTGATAATTTTAGTTACCATATAAAATCTCACATCTAAAGCTTCTTTTGAATATGATAATGTTCTCTATAAAAATTAAATATTTAAATTAACAAAATCCTTTTTAAACTAAAAACTCTTTCAGTTACAGGTTCATGAAAGTTGATATTCAGTAAATTTTTGCTTACATAACCATTAGTACATACAGTTTTACATACTAAAGCATCTGATAAGTAAAAATAGATGTGATGCCATTTAGTGCTGAGGATTATACTGAAAATTAAGTCATTTAGATTAGTGGTTTAATGCTTTTAGCCAATTATTTACCCTTGCCAATAGCACTACACAAGATTTTTTTTTATTGTATTCTTTTGGTTTTAAGGATTATAATCCAAATATTGACAGAAACTGATTTTATTCATGTTATTGATTCATCTTTATAATTGTTAAATTAATATCTGCCAAATAACTGTTTATTCAAGAGTATGTTTCTTTCACAAATATTTTAGAAATATTAACCTAAAAATTATCCATAAATTTATCTTTAATAATTTCCTTCCTCTTGAATAATTCAAGAAGCCATATTTTAAGTTATCCGGTCATTTTAATACTATTTATTCAAGTATTTTATTAATTTTTTTTATGATATTTCATACTGAATAAAAGCACAAGAACTTTTATTTTATATATATATATATAGATATATATACCATTGATGGTATTTTATCTTATTACAGCAACCTTTATAGAATAGCATGTGATTATATGAGAAAGTAATTTAAAATTACATGTTGAGGATTAATTCATAATTTTTTATATTTATTTTCAAAATAAACCTTACCACACAATTTTAAATTTTGGAAGGTAATTATTGTTATTAAATAAAAATCTTCTATATGCAGTCAATATGAAATAAAATTACGCATTTTAAAATTATTTCCATTAGATTATCCTTTAAATTGAGGAATATTAATTTTGATGTTAATGATTTATAATATAAGATAACAAATATATTTTGTTCATCATTTTAGATAAAAAAAAACAATGTATCTTTCATTATAGATAGGAATAGAAAATATATTTAAAATATTGAAAGCAATTATTTATACAAATATGTCGATGATTTAACTTGTAAGAAAAAAAAAACATTTTATAATTTCACATATAATTTAAAACTTTATTTTTCTTAACATGTTAAATTCCAATAAAAAAAAACCATTAGACACACTAAAATTAAACTTATATCGCTAAGAAGGAATATGCTTATACATAATATATTCACACATTTTTTTTACATTTCAAAATTTTAATTTCAATGACACATTTATTTCGAATTTTAATATATCATTTTTTTATGAACTTACCCTCCATAAAATCCTCCTATATACTTGTAATCAGCAACATAATATCTTTTGCATTTCTTTTCTACGCATTTACCATCTAGACCAGTATATGGATTACATTCCTCTGGTACAACACCAAAGTCTTGACCATACTTGCCAGCAATTAAATAAGGAAAGCCACCTTCACAACCTAAAATTGAAAAATTAAATATGCATATATTTATTATAAAATACCTTCTAAAAGTCATTTAATCTATGAAAATATTCTTAACTGTTGCTTTCCTAATAATTTGATAAGTTAAATATTGTTTATATAAGTATTATATTTACTTCCAAATAGAATAGTTTTATCACAAAAATCAGAATATATAATAACATTAATATTGTTACTATATAATTTTCAATTAAATTAATAACAGGTTAACTAACTTCAAATTTTTATATTAAAATATAACTACTTAGTATAATTTTAGTAAAAAATTTAATAACTTTATAAAACAAAACTTTAACTTTTTGCACTAAACAAGAGTATTGTGAAAGATTAGAGGAATATATCAAGATTTTAACTAAATAATTTTAAATTTCAAAAATTATGAACTATAAATTTTTGTTCAAAAAATATTTGCTGTAAGTATATTTTAATTTAAATATCATTCCAAGCTTTGTTTAACCTCGAAACATGACAACTGGCATTGTCATCCTGAAAGTAACAGGGGTCCAGCCTGTATAACTGCAACAACGTAGGAAGCACATTGTCATCTAAAATGGTGCAGTAGGCATAGGAGTTGAGCTTACCATGAACGGAGACCAAGGGTCCCATTTCATACCAGGAGAAACACCCCTAGACCATAATTCCACCTCCGACAAACTTGACTATTGGCACAATGCATCTCCACTCCAGGACTGCCATCCGAACGGTAAAGATTGAACCTTGATTCGTCGCTCAAAAAAACCCGTTTCCACTGATCTACGATCCAATTTTGATGTGCTTTACACCACATTAACTGAGCAGCGCAGTTGGACTTTGTGTTCAAAGGCATATGGGCAGCAGCACAAACATGAAAACCAAGAATTATGGATAGTATTTATTGAAACAATACTCCCGGATGCTTGTTGAAACTCCTCGTTGATAAGGGCCATCAGTTCTTCCAAATTTCTGGGGACAGCATTTGTCAGTCTCTATCTCCCAGTTTTGTTGATCTGCCGACTCAGGACACATTCTGACAATCACTGCTCACCATTCACTTCTTAATCACATAGGGCACGTCGATTTTGGGTACTTCAGATCGCTAGATATGTCCCTTAAGGATTGGCCACATTTGTGATACCCGATAATTATACCTTTCTCAAGCTCAGATAGCTCTGAATTGCGCTGCATCTCACATGTGACTAATGCCGATGATGTTATTTCCTACATGATATATACCGGTGGAGGCCATGACATACCTCAGGACCACTGATATTGTCATTTGCATAGGGGTCCAAATACTTATTGGTAGACAGTGTATTATATTTGTTTCTGGCTACCTTTTCCTACCAACTGCAGCTGCTAAAGTGACTCATAATTTTGATCCATGATCAAATGGCAAGATTGACACTAGAATTGTACCCTCTACAATATTTCAACAAAGAATATTAGATTCTATTTGTTACACTAACCCGAAACTTGTGGTGATAAGAAATTATTTTGTGTTTTTTTTTTTTTTGTTGATACATAAAAAAAGGAAAAAATAAAAAGAATGAGATTAATAAAAAGATTTATACTTAGTGACCTATATTATGAGTTCCTGGATTCAAACAAATATTCTGATTTATTTTGCTAAAAAAATTGATTGAGGTCTTGGGAGGCAAAAGATAATAACAAAATACATGTTGTAAATGAAATTATGTGCATTATAAGGTACAAGAATTTGACTTTAATTTTTAAAATAAGCATTTTTTTTTAGTTTTTATGAAATTTTATAAAAAAAATGTTTATTTTTAAAATACTTTCGTTAAAATTATATTAGTTATTTTAATTACCTTTACTTAAACTATAAAATCTTAACTCAATTTTTTCAGGAAAAATTTGCATTTGCTCTTGAATTATTTAATAACAAATTAGTGCAATTCAAACACATAAAATTAATTCATATCAAATATTTGTAAAATAATTAATAATTTAAAACTTATTATAAAATTAAAAATTTTCAAGAAAATATAAAAAATTTAAATAAAAGAATCTGCTAAGAATTTTTTATGGAAAATTAAAAAAATAAATAAATATTGAAACAGCCAAATATGACATATTAATATAAGGGACAAAAAATAAGACATTAAAAAAATTCTTAAAATTTCATTCAAAAGATTTTTTAAAATTTCATAAAAAATATTTTCTTTTAGACTAAAGTTTTGTAATTCTATGCATTTTCTTGAAAAATTTATCCATGCATTCTGTATAATAAATACAATGGTATAATAATAAATAAATGAGGTAAGACTAACAATCTCAAAAATGAATAATTCTTCAAGATTAAATTTTCTTAACTCATTATAAAACATTACTTATAGGGTAGTAATGAAGGTTAATGTTGATATAGATACAGATATGTTACATATGAACTGATGTACCATTTATTGAAGTAGAAAAACACTACATTTGTGCTATTGTAATTTTGACATATCTTCAAGAACAACAATCTACAAATGAAATTTTTTCTGCTCCTAATTAAGTAGAAATCATGAATAAAATGCTAAATGAAAATCGAAGTTAATTGGCATTTCTTGTAAAATTCTGCAATATGATCTGATATGAAGAATAAGTAATATTAAAATTAAATTTATAAAATAAAAATTTTATAAATTTAATTTTCAAAAAAATTTTAGTAGCTGTAACTGAATAAGTATATTTCCTGAATTCTTAATTCTTTGGAAAGATAAAAATAAATAACTATAAATCTTTTAATGAATGATTAAAAAATTCTGGAAAATTGGCAAAGTTATACTTTTAAAGGTGTTGATTAATTATTAATGATGTACTTTCTATTTCATTTTCACTACAGATTTTCAAAGAATTGTATTTACAACTACAGCGATAAGATTTTTCCCATTTGTAACCAAATTAAAAACTTTTAGATCTTTAAATTAATGAAACAACATACATACTTAAGTTACATATTATATTGATTAAATGAAACTTAAATACATTAGAAGTCATTTTTATAGTATATAACATGCATATAGTATAAAAATTCATTCATAATTTTAAAAACAGCTCATCCCTTAACAAATATTTTTAAATGCAATTTTGAACTAAATTCTTCAAAATTATTGAAGCATAACTTAAGTTCTATTGTCTTTTCATTACAAGCCAAAGCAAAAATACATTATTCATACAAAAGTTAACAATTATTGTGCTAAAAAATTTTATTTCAGAAAGAATAAAGAAGAAAAAATCATATTATAATAATTAAATAATTGTTGAAAAAAAAGCAGGAAAGCACTTACTTTAAGTGAAGATTTCATAGAAGTAAATAAGATCCGAATATTAATAATTTTAAAATCATCTTCAGAAAGACATACAACATGGATCTTATGTTTAAAAATTTTTAAAAAAAAATGCAACATATAATTTAAAATCAAAATAAGTAATAAACGTGTTGGCAAGATTTATTACATATGAAGTTTTCTTAGGAGATACATTTTCTATCTTCTCATGACTAAACATAAAAAGAAATTTGCAATTAATTACTGAAAAATGATGACTTTAGGAAAGCCATAAGATGCTTTGAAACTCAGCCTGGTTGGATTCTTTGTTAACAAACAAAATATACCTCGTGAATTAAGATATAAACAGTATGTAACACTACTAAATCTCTAATGAAACTTAACTAGCAATTTTAAACATGAATGAATACCAAAATGCTCATGTTTCATGTTAATATGGTAACAATATTGATAAAATATGAACAACATTTTAATTTGCATTTAAAATAAATTAGAAACGGGAAACAATTGCAATGACTTTAACAAGCACAAGAATTTACATAAGAGTACTGCTAAACTCTTACAGACATCAACTCACTTATGATGGCCTAAATTTAATGATTTTCCCCCCTTAGGTAGAAAGTGAAGGTGGCAAAAGTAGATGGAAAATTTTACTTTTAAAAGAGAATATATAATTTTCTTTGTAAAAGAATATCACAGTGGAAGAAAAATATAATATACCCAAAAAAGTTATTTTCAATAACGAAAAATATAGATGAAAATAACTTATAATTTGTTTATAAAATAACAAATAAAAAAAATTTGGTTAGACATTCATCAAATTTAGCCATAAGTATTATTTTATGTATGCTAACCTTTCAAAAGATTATCTTGTAAAATAGAAGAAAAAAACTTAAATGAAATCATATCTGATAACTTTAATTGAAATAACTAAAAACTTAAATCATAAAAAACATCAAATGATGAACATTCATTGAAATGTGAGTTAATTGGATATGCAGTTGTATTTCTACAGTTTGACAAAAAAATATAAATTCTTTCATAACTTTAAATTATGATTCATTTCTAATACCTCCTAAAACTTTTATCAATTTATCCTCTATGAAAATTTGCTATGATAAACTTTAAAATAAAAGTATTTATTGATCGTTAGGACAGCTGTAAGAAGGTAAACGAAGGAAAATGTTCTTTCCTTTAGCATATTCCAGTTAACAATGTCTGAGTTATTACACATTATTTCTCAATAACGCTATGAAAAACAGGAGTACTAAGTTTTTATATTTCTATTAATTCATCGTTTTTTCATAATTTATGGAGATACTTTCATTTGCAAATAGAAGTTTCTCATATTTCTATTTTTAAGCATCGCTATAATGACTCTTATCTGTGACGCTTCACTAAAAATTAAAATTGACTTAATTATATTATTACAAAATACTAATAATTACTAGTTATAATTAATAATAATTACTGGGTAAATTGTAAAATAACAACAAATAAATTGATTTAACAATTTTTTTAATCAATAAATATCATCAGATTTAAAAATTTCTTTCTCATCTGGAGAGATGTATTTATAGAAGGTATTTTATTCTAAAGATTTCTTTCCTATGTGAATTTTGGTAAAGTCATTGCCATTACAAGTGAAACTAACTAAAAGTACAAATACAATATGTTATTGAAAATAACCAATTCTGAAAATAATTAAGGGAATATATATCTAAAATTTTCAGACAACTTTATCTACATATTTATATATATTGTCAAAATGCATACCCTGAGAGTATTCAGAACAACTAACAATATCTTGAGGGGCAAATGTTGCTTGATCTTTATTATCAGTTGCAATTCTTAAACGTGCTTCCAGCATGGCCATAGAAGAAAATGCATAGCAGCTACCACAACTTCCTGTGAAATGATATAAACATTTTCAATAAACTTGGAGAAACTATTTTGTTTTTATTAAATTATAATCAAGTTTTTGAAAATTTCGTCTTTTTTTCACTGCAGTACACATTGATGATTAAATATATATAATAGCAAAGACTATTAAACAGTGATTGATTAAGCAATAACCATAATTAACATTCAGAGTTATAGAATTCTAAGTCAAAAAAATCCAGATATCTCCTTAAATAAGGAATTATAACTTTTAGACAGCATATTCATAAAATCAAGTTTAAATATAAGTTTGTAAAATTTTTAATCTTTGTCTGCAAACTAAAATAATTTATATTTACATTGATTTAGCAAATAATTTGCTTTTTAACTTCATAGCAGAATTAAACAGATTTTTGAAAAATGAACAACTTTAGAGAATATTTTTTATGTTTTAGAGAAGTTTTCTTCACAGCAGTGATAAAAAAAATAACAATACAATCCAAAAAAATTCAAGATCAGGAAAAGCAGAAAAAAAACACATGTTTCATTTTCTACTGCTTGCTAAGTAAGATATCTAATATTGTCATAAAAATAAATTAACTCTTTTTGTTTAGTTAATAAAAGTTCTGTTAAATAATGAGAAATAAAGTATTACATTAAAAAAAACTAAACCTTGCTAGTAGTTCAACTAACTATTTGCATGTAATCAAAAATAATTATGCCTTAAAAATATTTTAATATAACTAGAAACATTTTTTAATTTCTTCAAACTTTATAATGTATTCTTTGAATAAATTTTTAAATGCACAATTTTACAGGTAGTTTTTATAATTAAAAAAAAGCCTTTTCTTAGTTAGAAAATAATTTTTTTTTTTATTAGTTAGTTAAATTTTTATTGAAAATGTAATATGATAAGTAAATTGGTTAATACAAATTTAAAATATTCTAATTTTTAAAAGAAAAGAACCATTGGTGTAAACCACACATTTAAAGAAAATGAATAAAAATTTTGAAATTGCATAAAAAGGCTGCACTTTTCTAAATGCCACACTAAATAAAACTAGCAGACATGTTGCTGCCTACATCCCAATAGCAAAATCTTGATATATGTTGTACCAATGAAGAAAATATCTAGAGTATATATACATTACTCAGAAATAAATTATAGACAAAAAATATTTAAAATCTAACTATATACATTCATAAATATACTTATATTTATTTACTAAAAGAAGTTCTTTAATACTAAATAAATAAAATTTTTATAAAGAATACTGAAACAACAAAACATTAAATTGTATAAGAAAACAAAACTAATTACAACGAATTGTACACCACATTAAGATGTCAAAAACTCATTTTCCTATCGCTAAATCAAAAAGATCCAACAAATTTTGATTTAAATTTCATAACCCAAGTCAACCAAGTCATCATGCATGCTTTCTTAGACAACTTTATTATGCAGAACACATTTTTAATATTTTTTAATCATAACAATTTTAATTAACTTCCTATTCATTTTGCAAACAAAGAATATTTTAATTTTTAAGTGCATAGAGATCTGAAGATACAACTTGAGCCCATAAGCACTGTTGCATTTCTTTTGGAATCTATATTATTTCTTCCAAATAATGTATCATGTAAATTTAAGAATAATTTTTAATGTTTACAACAAATCACTTTTACAAAGCACATTTCAATTATTATTAAAATAATTTAAATATATTTGGAAATTATAAATTTCAATATTCACCTGTCAAGGTTTATACTTTCCATTTCCCAGGTTCCCTTATTTATTAATACATATTATATCTTCCCAAGGAAAATTTTTTCAGAAAGAAAGATACATTAACATTCCAATTTTATCAGAACAATCATTTTAAATATAAAACATTGAGATTTGTCTATAATTACTAGTCAGGAAAAAATTAATAAACTATTAAAATAAAGTTTAAAAATTTCTAAAACATTGCAATTTTGAAGGAATTTTCAATAGTTTTATTAAAAATTCAGTAGTTTAATTGCAAAAATTAAATAAAAATAGAAATAATTTTCTCATGAAAAATTTAAATTTTTTAATTTGTAGACTAAAATAGTTGATTGATACTTTGAGAAAGCCAGGAATCATAGATGATAGGTTATAAAATCATTAAATAAATTAAAGAAAACCTCAATTGCTCTTTATTTGTATCACATATTTTAATTTATTATCAGTATCATGTTTTTAAAACAATATACAAAAAGTTTCTGCAAGCTTAAAGAATAAATGTGTTGGAAATATTTGATATTTTACTAAATTGAGACTTTTATTAGCAGTACATATTTTAGACTCTTTGCCAAAAAAAAATTGCCGCAGATTATGCAACACTTTTTTGCTACTTCTACTCGAAAAAAAGCTGTGTGGGTTATATATAAGAAAATAGGGCATATGTGTATGTATGTATATATATATATATATATATATATATATATATATATATATATATGATTATTAATGATGTAGGTTTATTATAATTTTTTATTAACTACACAATTTTTTAATGGTTAATAGAATAAATGATTTAACTAATACTTATTACATGATTGTTTTCATATTAATTTGAATTCACATTACATAGATATATTGGGCATTCAATAAACTGAATTGTTCACATTTCAAGAAATTCTCTGTCCATAACAAGAATGATGAAATTTGAGATTGCCATCAAGAAGAAAAAAGCGGAAAACTTTAAAAAATAGTTTAAATACCAAAAATTCAATTTTCCTTAATATAAAGTATATTACCATATTTTCCTGAACTTAAATACACAGCTTATATGTTAAAAAAGTTTTAAATTTCATCGTGCATATTATATGCTATTACAGATAATCTGATAAAAAAAAATAACATTCTCCATCAGAAAAACTTACAATAAAGTTTTGAAAAAAATGTTGTTTATGTTTTATAAATAAATAACAGATGGTGTCAGGATTCAGTTAACTTATTTAAGCTATAATCTGTTTTATGAAATTACATTCAAAAATGAATTTGGTTACTCAGAAAGATATTACAGTTGTAATTGACAATTATCATTTCATATTTTGTCTTGACCTGAGCAGTTTTATTCTAAAAATATTTAAATTTGTTTATCTTCATGTGGAAGCAAAAGGGTATCAGTTACATAAAAAAAATTTAAACTAAAAGATATAAAGAAAAGAAATTAAAAAAATATTAGCATAAAAGGAAAAACAAAGCCCATGAGTGCAAAAAAAAAAAAAAAAAAAAAAAATATCCAATGTGCACTTTGAAAATTATCTATTTGTTTAATTATTAACAACAAATATTCTATTTTAAAATATGTTAAACATCATTTTGAAGGCTATTAAAAACTAAAAATCTATAAGTTTTTCTACAATCTTCTTGGAATAACCCTTTTGAGGATCGAACTTTTGCGTTTATCTGTTAATCACATTTTGTGATGAGATGGATCCAAGTATGAACCAATCAGATGTTTTTAAAAAAAAATTGTTTCTACTGTACAATTTATTATATTTTTAACTATACTGTGTATTTTTTACCACATTATCAACAGTACCACATTTTCGACTATTCACCAAGAAAATAGTCACAGATTATGGCAACACTTTTTTCCTTTAAGAAGTTATAATAAAGGTTTTGCCATACTTCATAAATATAGAGCACATTTCAATACAGAATTAATATAGAATACTTTCAATCAAAATAAACATCAATGTATTTTTAGATGTTTTAGAAATTAATAATTTTGCATATAAGATTACATAAAACTTACTAACCTTGATTACGAACTGGTGAAACATAATTAATTCCACTAACATTACGCCAGTCAAATTCTTGCGGTAAATTACTAATATGAGGTACAATTTTATTTGAACGCAGTGATGGAGTTCTATTTAAAAGACATGATTAATGTTAAAAAATAAAACTTATATCATACTTATAAACATAAATTTATTAATTACTCACAGTAGTATTTAATTAAAATAATTATATTTAGTTATCTTTAGCAAAGAAGTATTTTGGAATACAGCAAATATCAGGGAATTTCTCTACTTAACTTGAACTATAAAATCTGGATGAAAATTATAACTAATAGATTTAAACAACTGATTGAGAGAGAACTAGGATAGTTACTTGTGTGGGTTTAGGCAAAATAGATCAATTGTGGATTCTGCTTAAGAAATACAATGAGAAAATGTTTTGAAAAGAATATAAATATATACCAACTTTATATTGATTTTAGGTAAGCTTTTGATGCAATAAAAAGAGTAAGGATGCTAAAAGTTTTGCATGAATTTAATATCCCCCCAAAATTGGTTAATTTATTAAAAAAAACAATTGCCTCAACTAAGACAAAATTGAAGTTTCCATATAAACTGTCAACAAAATTCAATATAGAGACTGGATTGAAACAGAAAGACATATTATCCACATATTTGCTTAATATATGACTGGAGAAAGTGATGTGTAACACTTTATCAAATAGAGGCAGTTTAATTTTCAACAGCATGACACAAATTTTGACTTTGCAAATGATGCAATTTTGATAGCTAAAATCAAGAATATCTTGAATGAATTATTTAATAAGTTAGTTAGCAAAGGCTGATGTTTTTAGATTAGAAATCAATATAAAGGACTAAATATGTGATAATAGTATGATATGCAACTGACACTGAAATTATGAAAAATGAAGAAACTATGTTTAGAAAAGTTATAGTTTAAGTATTTGGGTTCAATTGTAACAGAAAATGATGACATGATGCCAGAAATCAAACAAAGAATTAATACAGGTAATCATACCTTTTTTGCAATACAGAAACTAATAAATTCTAAGGCAACAACATGGGTGATAAAACTATCGGCATATCAAACTGTGATCAAACCAGCTATTACTTATCAGAGACTTGGACTAATTCAAGAGCTTTAAAAGATATTAACCTGAGAGAGGAACATTTCAAGAGACATATTTGGACCTGTCAATTGAAATGTTTTGAGGAAATGATATAACTATGAAGCTCAATAGTTTAAAGAAAATGATATTATAAACCATATAAAATCAAAAAGGTTGGGACACATGGAGAGAATGAATGACAACCAATGTACAAAATAAATTTTAAAGGTCACTGTCCTGCTCAGAGAAAATGAGAAAGATGAAGGAAAAGATGGCTTGAAGAGGTTGAAAAAGATCTTTAGAGCATGAAAATAACAAATTGTAAAACTAAGACAAGAGAGAGATTGTTTTGGAGTCAAATTGTTAGGGAGGACATAGTCCAACATGGACTGTAGTGCCGGGGAGTTAGTTAGTTGCCTTTAAAGTATATTTAAAGAGTTCAAATCAAGACAAAAAATTTTAATTTATATAAATAATCAGTTGTACAAAGGATAATACAAAAGAAGTTGTACAAAGGAAGGCTAAATTAGAATTAATTGGCTTATATTTGTCCATAAAAGCATAGATACCATTAAAGAGTATTCATTGCATAAATATAACACATAGTACAAAATAAGCATCATAACAGGAATTTTTTTCTATTGCTCAACTGCCTACAAGGGCTAATTATGTCAGAAACTATAGTTTAACAATGATTCCAGGCAATTACAAATGTCCAAGCCTGGAATGTGGGAATTATATGTGCTAACTATGGGATCGAAAGCTAAAATATTAATCATTTTAATAAGAAATAAAGCAAACATTTTACATAATTTAACTATATCAAGGTACTAAATTCAATCTGTTCTTTTCTGTTGAAAGTTTAATCATGGATTAATTGATTACAGGAAATGATGTATAACTAATAAAAATATGAAAAGTTATCAAAAAGGGTATTTGAAATTTGAAACTATTTTGAATTTCAAACATAAATGTAAATTTAGCCACACTTTTGCAATTACACAATAAAAAAAGTAAATAATATAAGCAAAATTAACAAACATGTATTTATTTTAGAGCAGCCATATAAAATTAAATGATATGTGAATAACAACTATAAGAAAGAGTAAAAAAAAAGAGAAATTCATACTTGTGAATACGAGATTTCATTCCTCCAATTCTCTTGATGTAACTTGACATTGGTATACCATCAATATGTGGATAAATCGTAGCTACCCATGAGTTTTGAATTGAATTGATATCATGGACAAAATTTTTATCTTGTTTAAATATTCGTTCTTGTAATCTTGAAAAAGAGAACAATCCAGAATATATAAAGTGAATTGAAGAGTGTACCAGAAACAAAAATTTTTATGCATTTGTCCTTATTTCATATACAGTAAATCATAACTTTAATTTAAAAAATTCTCTAATTATCAAAATCTTTTTTTTTCTGGTGCCAAAGATATGGCTTTAAAAGTACTATTGATAATAAATTACTTTGACAATTCTTTTCATTGTTAAATTAAGATAATTTGAAACAAATTTATTTCTATATTTTAATTTTTGAAATTTTATATTTTTAAAAGTTCATCAGATCAAAAATGTATGAAAATTAGGCCAAAAAAGTAAAATACAAAATATATAACTAAATATTTGAGAAATCTTAAAAATTAAAAAAAAATAATTGATAAATGGCATAAAATGTATCTAATTACTGAGAATCTATTACTAAAATGAATGTATCTATTACCAAGAAAATTAATGACTTCCTTGAATTTGCTCTACAAATTATTATAATATGAAACAATTTAAATAACATTCATCAATTAAATTAATTTATATTAGATTCCAACTAAGTTACATAGCTATCAAAATATTCAAATCCATTATTAAATTTATGTTTTTTTTTTTTTAAATTAAGTGATTAATACAAAATATATTTATAGAATATTAATTTCTTATATTATAAACATACAAACATATATATACAAGTATGTGTGCAAATATAATATAAAATCATGCTTCATGAAAAACTTTTGTTTTACTCAAAATTTTAACATTTATTATGATCAGCCAAACTAATTAATTCATAAATTAAAATGAAAACAATAAACTTTGTATTTTATTTTACAGTTAATTCATGGCAAATTCCAAAGCACTGCATAAGTTTTTTAATATGATTAGTTATGGAAAACATTTTATTGTTTTCCTCAATGCTTGCAATCTGTAAAAACACTGATAATATTTTGATCTCAATGAATTTAAATCTCATTAAAGGAAATATCTATTTGTTTCTGATGCTTTTTCACATCGGATTTTTCCCAGTTTCTTATGCATAATAGTTTCTAGGTAATTTTTCCTTTTCAAACTCTACCTTCACATTTCTCAAAATCGACATATTTGTACATTCTAAAAACATATGGATTTCCCAACTATATTGCTGTTGTTTTATAAATGCTATCAGTAAATTCAGAGAGTGTTCAGTAAACTTTACAGTTTTATCTGTTATAAGAAATTGTTAGACAAGCTTGGTTTTTCTGTTTTATATGCACTACAATGTTTTGATTATGTTCTTCTTCTTCTTCAGCTTGTCAGATATGTGGAACCTCTGCATTGTTGCATTTTGTACCATGCTCCAAGCCCAATTTTTTCCTAGTTCCATTGTCTTGGGTCACCTACTTTGTTTATAAAGTCTGATAGGCCCTCAATGGAGTTTAGGTTTTGATCATGTTACAACTAAGACCTCAACAGATCCTTTTTATTACTTCTACAACATCTATAATTAAACTTTTATATTGCTTTTACAATAATTTAGAACAGTTTAATTTTTTCTTAATATTTTATGCAAATTATTGAATAAAATAATATAATAAAAACATATAGCAAAAGATAATTTTTCACTTTAATGGTAATATTTTGCTTTTTGTTATATTAGATTTACATTTAATCAATGTGTAAAAAGATAATATTAGAAGATAATTAACATTCTTTTTAATTATTTTACTATCGTATAACCACTGTTATTCAGAAATGGCAATACAATAATAAAATATGAAAAAATATTAACAATATGAGATTGTACTAAAAACATTAAATAAATTTAACACAGAGGAATACACTAAAATTATTTAAAAATACAGAATACCTAAACATTATGGAGTACAGTCACAAGTATATTTTCCCAATGTAGCGAAAGAGCAGGGTAAATAAGCCGAGGCTCTATGAATTCATTTCTTTGCTCACTGATAAGTGAAAAGAAAGGTTTCTGAAACAAAGTTCCCTCTTACACACATTTTCTCACTTTTTATTAAGTGCTAAATTTTCAATTTATATCAAGACATAAAATATAAATGTGATCCAATAAATCATAGAAATAGTTGCTGATAGCTTTTTGAGACAAAATATAAGATTCATAATTTATATATTGCACTATGAATTTCAAAAAAATTATTAGACAAAAGCAAGTTAAAGGATATAAACTGTTCACTTTTAACATAAATTCTGTAATACCAAACTTAAAATTCAGAAACATTATTAAAGAATTGCAGCAAGTTAAATTGATGATACATTCTTAGCTTTTCTTGTATCCTGGTGTAGTGGCTTCTTTTTTTATGCAAGTGTTTTTGTACAAATCATCATTTCATGGCAGTTATATAATTGTTTCCCAAACATTTCCCTTTTCTATAAATTTGAAAAGATAGTCATTTAACACAGGCATAGTCTCTTAATAAGCAGATAATGTTTCCTCAGATATGGTAATCTTGTGAATGATGAATTATTTTTGCCAGATATCAAACCATCCATCATTGACAATAACCTCAGCACATCCTGCAATTTGGAGGATGTGTTCAAATCCCTAAGCTTTTTTACAATATAGGCCCACTTAATAGTACACTTTCTTCTCTAAAATGATGTAGTTGCACCAGCATATTTCTCTGGGCCTAGGCCAAAGTTGAACTTTAGCCATTTGCTGAGGTAACTAATTGAAAATCTTTGTAATTTAGAAGCAAGTATCAAGCAGGAAACCCTCTAATACTTGACCTGCCACTCTCAGAGGTATTATTTCACTTGGAGGACAAAGCAACTATGAAATATTTAACTTGCAGGCCTTTCTTTAAGCTCACTATCTTCTAATAATGAAAACGAAACTGTATGTTCTTTTAAATGCTTATGCCGCAAAAATAAAGCTTTCTTAACTTCTTTACGCTTATCTTTCAGAATGGTTTTTCTTTTATTCCATTAACTTGTACAACTCACCTCCTATAAATTCTGATCCAGCAGTATTAAAATGTCTTACATTAATGAAGAATGAATAACTATAGCACACTGCTCTTTTTTTGCTCTTCTTATATTTTGATGTGATGCATAGGAGGACTGTAGCAGATGCCCACTGTCAATTCTTTGGCAATGTTGACAACTCTACAGTTTATGTTTCAAATTTAATTATAATTAAAGAAAGTAAGAAGGATAATCATGAACCAGGTACTCAGGAATATACTGTATATTTAATCATTTCAAAAGTTTTAATTTTATCATTTGTTTATTTATTAAAATAATTATTAAAACTTTTAAATTTAAATTTTAATGAAAAATTATAATTTCATGCAAAGCATGTTTATAATATAATAATAGCAAAAGCTATTTTTTAGCCCTGTTATTTATGAGAAATTATATATATATTTAAAGTATTATATTTTTTGCATTTTCAACAATTTTAAGGAATTCTTTTTTTGTCGATGATCAACTCCATTAAATAAGTAAATTTTTAGGTACAATTCCATTATACAACAGGAAAGAAAAAAATTGCAATTATTAAAATAGTTGTAAATATCTACCTTGTGTATTGTCTATAAAGATTTACAATTTTAAAAAATATTTAAAAACAGTACAAGCATTTTATTTAGACTTTATAAACCAAAGTTTACTTCTGACAGGAATTGTTTAGCAATCATTTTGATGACTGACTGTGAGAGTATAATGGAATAGTACCAATTTTTATAAGTGCCAAGCAATATTAATAGTCTAAATATAATATTATTGCCTGCAAAATTTTTGCTGGTCCCAATAATTTTAGTATTTTAACTAAATTATATTAATTTTGATAATATTTTCTATTTTATAGATACCACTTCAAGATAGAATATATTAATTAGCAATTGTTTTGAATTTTGTAATTTCTTTTCTTAACAGCATACTATAATTTTAGCATTAATGAAGTAAATTGTTTCATAATTTTTGTGCTTTTTGAACTATAGATTTTGTTTTTATAAGCCATAAGAAATTTTCTAAATATTATAATACCTATATTCATTACAGTAGGAAAATAATTTTGTTACAAATCACATTTCATGGCACATAAATTAAATTTTTTAATACATTTAACATATTAAACAGAATATATATCTTTTAATTAGAATTGAATGTTATTAATTATTTTATAATAGGAGTTTTCTTGTTTGTAAATTTTTTTTAATTATTTTCTTTGAAAGCTAGTGGTAGGAGAAAATAAATAAAAATCATTTATTTTATTTGTATAACATAAGATTATTGCAATATATTTTTGACTACTTATTTTGATTAATACCAGTAACTGTCTTATTTTTTAAACTATAATAAAGTGATAAGGACTCAACTTGTCTAGTGGTTAGTGTAACTGATTACGGATGGGGAGGACCTGGGTTCGTAATCCCGGCTCGGGCATGGATATGCTTTCTCCTTCTCTCTCTATTTCTTGACCTTTCCTCAGATGATGGATGAATGTGGCCTGTCCTATAAACGAGTTTGTGGTGGTGTGGGCGATGCTACTCATACCTCAGTGACTTGGTTCATGGGTGTCCACCGGGAAACGATATAATGAGTAGCAGTTTCCAGTCTTGTTGCGACAAATGGGCTGATGTTACTTACTTGCTCAAGGGTTGGCCATTAGAAATAAAAAATAAAAATAAAGTGACAAGGTGGAAATGGAGAAAAAAATCTCCATGATGAAGATACTTGTTTTCAGTTCCATTATAGAATTTTTAGATATACTCAGAAGACAAGCCTTTGCCAGCAAAAGAAAATTAATAACCAGAAAAGACTTAAATCAGTTCAAGATAGGTTTGAACATAATTTTTTTAGACATAACTACAAACACTAGCAATTTGAATTTAAATGTAAAAATTATAGTCAGTATAAAATATCTTGTCTTTTGTAAGAAATTTAGATTCTTACATTTAGCAATTTATATTCTTGATATTTCTGTGATAGCTTTTTGTAACTGAGCTATGATGTAGAAATTGTAGTTAAAAATTTAATTGCATTAGTCATGTTTTAATGAACAATCTTAATACAATTCTCTGAACTGAATGCACAACAAACAACTGAAGAATTTAAGATTAATTATTTTAAGGTTAATACACCATTCCACTATAATTTCCTTCAGTGAATATTGTGAAATCATAAAATGTTGAGCAATCAACTCTAAAAACATCCAAAACTAAAATTTCCTAATGTTCAAATTTAAAATTAGCAATCTCAGTTTCATCAAAGCTTACTTTCCCTGAATAGTTAGTACAAACAAATAAATTATTGCAATCGAATTAAAGAAAAAGGCATAAAATAGCAATATACAAATGCTAGAAATTTAAAAGATTAAGAAAATTTCCAAAATTCTTATTTTGGCTTCGCTATATAAATTGAAATCAATGACATTTAGGATATCAACAAGATTTTATTCTTACTGGATCATTTGTTAAGATACGATTATGTAAGAAACTCTCTTATAGTGTTTTTTGCTTTTCTTATAATTGCTGGTTTGGAACTACTTTGATATACCCCCCAAAATCGGAAATTTGGCGACATTTTTTTCTCACCAACGCAAAATTCGTGTTTTTGGCGCCTTTTTTCTCGCCAAGATGGATTCTCGCTAAGTACAAATAATTAATACATAAAAGAAACTTTAAAAAAAATAACTCAAAATATGGTACAAAATGCAAGAAAATACTAAATTTGGCAATAGCAAAATCTAAAAGCTGAAAAAACCTAAATTAGCAACACCAAAATAAGAAAGAGCAACCCTAAAAAGTCCGTAGGAAGTGCCAGATTTGGCGCGTAATTTTTGGGGGGAGGTATTTCAAAGTTGTTCCACTGGTTTTTATTAAATTTTTATTGTTTTATAAATGTTTGTCACAAAAAGAAAAAAAAATATAAAGGAAAATTATAAAAGATATAAAGAAGAAAAAAATTATGCACTCTAAAATGCAATTGTATAATTCTTTATGTTATTCGGAGGGAAAAAAACAATAAATGTTTATCATTTGTTTCCTTAGGGTTACATAAGTTAGTTGGATGAATGACCTGAGACTTTTTAACTACTAAGCTTAAAGCCTTTAATAATTTAATAAGAAATACAAATGCATTTTGAATCTTAATATTGAAAAAAATTCAATAAGTATTTTCTGTGTTAAATAAATTATAGCTATATGAAGCATATTTTTCACGAGTATATTTTATTTCTCATAAAGGAAAAATTTTCATTTGTTTCGGAATCGAATAGAAATACGATACGAATTCTGAAGGCATGCCTTTGCCAACAAGAAAATTCATAACAGGTAAAAATTTAAATCGGTTCAAGGTAAATGTTCTAAAATATTTATTATAGAAAATTAAAAATGCATTTAAATAGTTGAAAAAACTTTTATCAAAGTTATACGATAAAATTTATATCTGATAAAAGAAATATTTGTGAAAGAGTGTGAACAGATAAATTTCTAAATTAACTATCAATGTTTATTATTGTTATAAGATATTTCTAAATTTAAAAATTTTATTCATAAAACGTTTCAAACAAATGACAATTACACTTTTCAAATATAACTATTGTATTTTAAAAAAATCCTGCTAATTTTTAATACGAGTGGCTAATAATTTTGAAATTTAAATGTTAACTGTAACCTAGAAGTTTGTAGCAAGCGACAATTTTAAAGAGCGAAATTGGAAAATTTCTAATATTAGGCTATTAGGTTAATTTTAATATTTTTTTATATTCTCCAGTTTTTACAACTATTTGCTGGTAATAAATGCTTGTTTTATGAGGAAATTCATTGGCTTCTTATGATTCATTTAGGAACTGAGCATTAAAATCAAAATTGCGGCATTGACATTGCATTTTTCCGTTGGAAATAAATTTCATCATGGCAGAAAGAGGGAAATACGAAGAAATTAAACAGATTATCGTAAATCCCAAAGATAAAATTACGTATCAACGTGGAAGTTTCTTGGGAAAAGGTGGATTTGCGAGATGCTATGAATTTAAGAATGTTGAAACTAAAGAAGTTTTTGCTGGTAAGGTTGTGTCTAAAAGTATGCTCATGAAACCACATCACAAAAAAAATTTGTTCCAAGAGATTGAAATCCATAGGTCTCTTTCACATAAGTATGTTGTGTCTTTGCACAGTTACTTTGAAGATGAACAGAACATGTATATCATCTTAGAACTCTGCCGCAAACGTTCTTTGATGGAAATGCATAAACGAAGAAAAACTCTTACAGTACCTGAAGTACGATATTTCATGCAACAGATTGTCTTAGCTTGTAAATATATGCATGAAAATAAAGTAATCCATCGGGATTTAAAACTTGGTAACCTTTTCATAAATGATAATATGGAAATTAAAGTAGGGGATTTTGGTCTTGCCACTCGTGTTAATCACGAAGGAGAAAGGAAGCAAACATTATGTGGCACACCAAATTACATAGCTCCGGAAGTCTTAACAAAAAAAGGTCATAGTTTTGAAGTGGACATATGGTCTATAGGTTGTATTATGTATACTATGCTTGTGGGAACTCCTCCATTTGAAACAAGTAACATTCGAAATACATACAGTAAAATTAAAAAATGTGATTATTATCTTCCTCCAAAATTAGATCGTGCTGCTAGACATCTTATTCAGAAGCTTTTACATCCAGATCCAGACAAAAGACCATCTGCAACTGTAATTCTTGAAGATGAGTTTCTTACGTCTGGATATATACCTTCTCGCTTACCTACATCTTGCCTTACTATGCAGCCAAGATTTTCAAATAATATGTCTCTTTGTGAAGTGTCAAAGACTGGCAATCGTCAACCTCTTCAAGATAATAATATAAAGAATCCTGGTGTTCCAGAAAAAATATGTGCAGCTCCAGAGATTGTTGATGGAAAAGTAAAAGAAAATTTCAAGCAAGATGCCATCCCTAAAGATTACTATCTTGAAGATTTACTTCATATGTTAACATCAGTTGTTGCTAGCAAACCTGAAACCCGTTACACTGGCCAATCTGAAGATGCCCAAGATCCTGCTGCTGTGCCATTTGTTTGGATAAGTAAATGGGTTGATTACACCGATAAATATGGAATTGGTTACCAACTTTGTGACAACAGTATTGGAGTATTTTTCAATGATGCAACACATCTCATTTTGCTACAAGATGGGGAAACTTTACAGTATATTGAAAGAAACAATGACGAACATTATTACACCATTGAAAATCATCCAAATGAAATGAGTAAGAAAATTACACTTCTTAATTATTTCAACACTTATATGATGGATAATTTAGTAAAAGCTGGAGAAAGTGCAAAACCTAGGGAAGGAGATGAAATGGCACATGTTCCTCATTTAAGAGCCTGGTTTAGATCCAAGTCTGCTATTATATTCCATCTTACAAATGGTACATTTCAAGCAAATTTTTTCAAAGACCACACAAAAATAATTTTGTGTCCAGTGATGGGGGCTGTTTCTTTAATTGATGAGGCAAAAAATTTCACTGTGTATACTTTTAAGCTTATTGAAAAATATGGATGTTCTCCAATGCTCGCTACTCGCTTACGCTATTCTAAAAATATGGTTGAGAAACTTTATTCTGACTGTGAAATAAAAGACAAAATCACTACAGTTCAGAATCCATGAGAGTATCAATCAATTTCCTCCATCTTCCAATTGAGTTTTTACGTCTTATTTTGTTAATAATTTTACAGTAACAGATTTTAAAGGTAATTTTAAAAAAACATATCTCTATATTCATTATTTTAAGAATCTAGATTCATTTAAAATTATCTAACTTTTTTTATAAATTAGACTAAAGATAGATAAAATTTAGACTGAGGACTAAAATAATTTTGTCAATTCTTTTATATTTACTCTTTAATTAAAAATAAAATTTTTGGCTGCCACGAGTTTGAAAATTTGTTGTTGATGTATGTCTTGTATGCTCAATTTCGAACTTGTTTTCCAAGGAATCAAAAACTGCTTCAACTATCAATCTTTTCCTTTTTTTGAAGAACCAGAAAAATTTTCCTTTTAAATTGCTTTTAAAAATAAGTTGAAGCAGTTCATTGATTTTGGCACTTCTTAAATTTTATACATAAATATATGTATCAATTTAAATATATTTTACTTATCTCATCATAGTACTATTACATTGTGACAATGCAAATCTCCAAACTGACATTTTTGCCAATAGGACTGGATAAATAAAAAGAGTTACTATTAGCGATATCAAACTTTATTTTTGAAGGCAAATGTATTTTGACATTGTTTACAATATTTGAGAAGTTTATAAATGTGATGTTAAAAGGTTGTAATTAGTAACATATTTGTGGTTGGTTAAATTATTCAAAAACTTTATTCTTTGCATTTTAAAATGGAAATACTATCATTATTTTTATAAAATATGAGAAAAATGTATGATATGTAATTTGAATATATTTTTTTACGTCTTACAATGTTTGCTTTTTAAACAAAAGGATAAATATTTATGTACTAGTTTGAAAAATGTAAACCAAGTAAAATAAAGAAAATTTTGCATTTCATTTTATACTATGCCTTATTGTTCATTTCATTGTTTTATAGTTTTCAAAATTCTCTAAAATTTAATGTGTATAAAATTATTTTATTATATAATTTTCATTTCTTTGGTCTTTGCAAAAAGGCTATGTGGATGTCTAATTTTTTCGGCTGTATCCCAGTGTACGGTACGCTATTTTTATACAGTTAATATAATTATACAATATACAATTAATATAATTATATAATATAAAATTATATTATTTTATAGAAATAATATAAATTTATACAATATTATATACAATCAATTAATAATTGTATATATGCGTACCGTTGTATATATGCGTATCGTATAAAGAGCGTACCGTTCACTGGGAATTAACCATTTTTTCTATTATATCCTCATATAACCTCAATTGTTTTGATATCATAAATGATAATATTTATTTAAGTATAAATTTTAAATAGTTTCATTTAACTAAGGTAAATCAAATATAGCAAGTAATTTAATAAATTTTATTTACATTTTGCAACTACTGAGTTGTAGGGGAAAAAAACTGCTACTCTACATTTTATTTATTTATTTATTTTTTGCTTTTGAAAATAAAACTAAAATTCACTTATGAGAACAAGATAAAATACTTGTTGCAATCAGCTATGTACATTTATCCATTATGTCTTGAAAACTAAAAGATTTTTACTTATGTATCACCCCAAATTTCCAAAAAAAAAAAAAAAAATTTTTTTTTGCGCAGCTTATTTTTCTGGACCTTGTCCCTCAAATTTCCATAAATTAGACACCAGAATGTATTTAATAGATTTCCAAGATAACAAGAAATTTTGTAATGCCTTTAAATATTTAATTTCAAATATTGCTACTGTCATATTTTTAAAAAATTCTCAAATATACATTTTGCAGGAAATACTATCACCTTTAAAGTACTAATGCTTGAAAGTCATGTCCAATGAAAAAAAGTAAACTTTTTATTATTGTTAAACTAAAACTTAAAAAAATAAAAAAAATATTTTTATATTCATCTTTTAGTTATTTTTGTTTTTATTAAAATAATTATATAAGTAACAAAATTTAAACTTGAAATATATAATTACTATGAAAAACTTGTTACAAATATAAAAAATTTAATATATATATGCATTTCATTTATTTTGCTTATTGTTTTTATAATAAGTATTGCTAATGTTGACATTTTCTCCACTTGTTTTCCAGAAAATTAAAAATACTTTTAAAATTTTGAAAAGTTAGCTGATGAAAATCATTAATAATTTGGATATTTTCTCCTCTGTGTAATGTAGATGTAAGAATTTGATACCAATGTAATTTATGCATTTTGACAACAAAAAAAAATTTCTCACGCAACAATCCACTGCATGCAACTTATGATTTTCAACATGGATTTGAAAAATTTATGATATAATATCACTGGAATTTCCAAGTTGATTTATCAATATTAGCTTCAAATCTTTACAATAGAAAAAATTATTTGGTACGTATTAAAATGTTATTTCAAGCTTCAGAATAAACCAATTGCTAGGAAAATTTGATAATTTATCTGTTTTTACAAAAAAAGTTGATGGTATTTATTTTGAAGTTCAGAAGAAAATATTTTTTAGAGTAAATGGCATATCTCAACTTTTTTTTATGAATTCCTATTGTTTTGAAACAACATTGAAAAATCCAATGATAAAGGAAATTTAAAAAATATAATAAATATTCATTGTCTTGTCAATATTTATTTACCTTCATACTTTTATTATTGTTTGAAATAATTTTAAATTTACCTTATAAATTTGTTGCAATATATTTATCATTATAATACAAACTTGGTATTTAAGAAATCATAATTATCAAACTTCAATAATTACAAGGTCAGAAAAATGATAAAAGTATTATTTTCACAAAAAAAATCAGAATTTTTTTCGAACAAGTTAGTTTTCCATATTTGTTTCCTGCTTGATTGTAATTTAATTTGTCTGCAAACCACTTTTTAAGCTAATATCGTAGATATTTTTTTCTTTAAAATAGAAATTTTTATCTTTGAAATTTACAAATAATTCTGATTTTAAAGCTTTTACATTATTTAATAAATTCAAGCCTTAAAATGAGTTTTGAGATAAGAATTAAAAATTAATGGCTTTATAAAATTTTTGTTCAAAATATATATGATGTCAAAGCAAAATGTATCAGACTCATTGGATCTATTTTTTTTAAAGGATTACAGATTTGGATAAATGCTTCTCTAATTCATCATAATTTAAGTTTCTGAGACCAAAGAATATATTTTAATAAAAGTAAAAATATAATCAGGGTTTGTATGCAAATATCTCAAATTACAGGTGAAATTATTCATATGCTTTGTTAAAGAAATATACTGATTTATTTTAGATTAAAAAATAGTAAAACATTCTGAAATGTATGTTCATGGAATAAATTGAAATTGGCTACATATTCTGTAATAACAGGATTTTATAGCTCAAAGATTTTTAAATTAAAATATAAAAGGAAAAACAATGATGTGCCAAAAATAAAGAGAAAAGCTTAAGAATAAATAAGTATATTTAATACAAAAATATAACTTATGCTATACGTGAACCTAATTTGCAATCATATGCCAGCCTTATTGTCCTATCTGTCAGCTTACATTTTAAAATGAAAACTTTCCCACAGCAAGTCTGTTTATTATTTCACTAATAATTTTATTGGTATGATCTTGAATTAAAACTATTATATTTAAATTTTTAACAAACATATATATCAATATTTCATTGTATGATTTTACACATCTCTTTTACTTATATATTTATAAATAAATACATTTTCTGAAGAATGTTTCTAATTCATAATAATTGTTTCGATATTTGCATTAGTTCATTAAAATGATTTTTATAAACATCATTATGTTTTTATCAACTTCGTTAAATTTTTAACAAGATTTTCATTTTCTCTCTTATGTTACATTTCTATCACCAGTTGTTTTTAGAACACATTTTATAATGAAATTCAAAGACAGATTATTTTTTGATATATGTCATTAAATTCAACAATATCTATATATAGGCATAATATAGTGTTTGAAAACGTTGATTAATAAATTTATGGTATAACGACTTTAACATCAGAGGTTGATCTCTGCTGTGATCTAAAACTTTGAGTCACAGAAATTTTTGTGTAAACTACCAAAAGATGCTATCAAGTCTTTTGATATTGTATCAAGGTTCAGTCCTCAGTACAACCCTGTTCTCCTTGTTTATTGCAGGAATTGAAAAAAAATAGTATAACTATGTCAGATTGGCATTTTTGCAGGTGACATTGTATAATCTAGTGATTAGTTAGATTTTATAGTCAGGTAGGTGAACTAGAGCCTATTCTAAATAGACTCTAGCTCTAATCGATCTTTAGAAGCAGTTCGGGATTTCTAGATCTCTTAAATGTTTCCAAGTCAATTAGTAGTTTCTTCACAAAAAAACACCACTATGATTATTCTTCTGTGGTTTATTTTAATGATCAGTTGCTGGTCAGTCAGTGGTGTTGTCGAGCCGGAACTCCGGTACTTCCTTTTTGGACAGGAACGCGTTCCGGAACTAAAGATGATTTCTAATAACGAGAATTGGCTGACGTATTGAAAAAAAAATTAAAAAGAATTGCTGATTTTTTTTTCCCTAATTTTTTGACGAATTTTTATATGTATTATTATAAACAAGAGTTTGAACCGAACCAATGTAATAATAAGATTAGTAAGTACTACTGTTAGAAAAATATTCTATGCACGCTACCTAAGTCAAAGTGTCGATTAAAAAGTGTTAGGCAGGCCGCACATTGTGGCAGCATGCCTCCAACGCGCACCTATTGCTTCCCGGCTGCATTTCTGCTCGCGAGAGACATGTTGAAAAGTACCACATACTGAAGCGACCGGCGAAAATTGGGGGCAATCTCCCCCTCCCCGTCGTCAAATTTGGGACTTGAGACCTAAAAAACGTCGCTGTCAGGATTATCATGGAAAAATCACACCCCCCTCCCCTCCGTTGTTAAATTTGGGACATGAGACCGCACAGAGCGGCCACCAACCCAGGATCGGCACTGTCTATATACTTATATATACGCGTTCCGGTAAAAAAAAAATTAGCACAACACCACTGTGGTCAGTGACAAATATTCAATTTACTTTATGTTTACATTGAATCCTGAAATAAATTGTAGAAAACATGGAGAAAATGGCTGAAAAGCACCTACAAATGTTGAACTATATTTCCTGTGGGGAGCTGATACTGCCATTCTCAGACTTGCATATTGTTCTCTCATGTGTTCCATCCTTGAGTATGATTACCAGATATTACTAATTTTATCTTGGATTTCTTTAATAGAAGTGTATGATTTTGCTTTGAATTGCTTTAGAATTTTTCATCACTTGAAATAGTTAACATTCTAATGGTTATACCCTATCTTATTCTGTTACCTAGATAAAGGTGACAACTTATTAAACTTTCTAAATAAATTTTATTATTTTTAATACTGGTCCAAGTATCTGAAGTTGGTGATAAAATCTTTAAAAATTAGCAGTTTTTACAAATGACTTTGAAATATACTTATCATTATAAAATTATTTTTTTTAGGTAGTTTAAGCAATTAGGTGATATTTTTGATTTTAATAAAACGGTATTTCTCTTTCCAAAGTAGAATTGCATTTCTACATTTAAAAGGCTTTAAAACCCTACCTGTTTTGAGCCAAATATATATATATAAGATGGTACCAGCATTTTTAAAAATATTGTCTATCAGGATTTTCTTTCATAAGGTTTAATTTGTATTAATTAAAAAAAAAACACTTCTTGTTCATTATTGCTCAACCTCATTGCCGATATCTATGGGCAGATTTTGTATAGTAATTATGTTGGATACTCTGGTTACTGAAATAAAACAGCCAAATAATATTAAGTTTGTCAGTTTTCATTATCGGTAGGATAACAAATAAGTACTTTAAAAAAAAAAAAAAAAAAAAGACTACAATTTGAAGTGAATTATTTTAAAAATGTAGAAAACTGGGAAGTAAAATTATGATTTGATTAAAATATTATATGTACAAATTAAAAGCTATCCCAGTTCAATTAAGTTCCTTAGTTATAGTTAAAACTATTAAAAGACATGATGTTTCTGAAATAACTTCATTACTGAAAATTCTTTTTAATTGTATATATATTTAACTATCTATGCATTTTATTTATTTATTTTTTGACAAATTTAATCTTTTTTAATAGATTGCATTTTTTAACTCAAATACTTCAATTTCAAAGATCAAGAGAAGATTTGTTAATATAAAAAACAATTGTCTAAATGGTTTCTTAAAAAATAAGCACATGAATTATTATAAGCATGATAATAAATGTTACAATAGACAATTATTATTTTATGTTATACTTATATTTATAATTTGTAAATAACCTCATCAATAATAAAATTATGAATGTCCTATTTCTTGTAACAAAATATAAATTTCTATCATTTGTTTTGTTCAAAGATCTTGTAATTTTATGCTGGGAATGATGTTGCAAAAAACAATATCTAATCCTTTTGACCTGAATATGTTTTTTAAATAAATCAACTGTTACTGAAGAAAGAAAAAATTATATGCAATTTGACTTGAGATGCTATTCATCCAAGAGTTTCAATAACTGCGCCTCAAAATTTCGCATAGGACTTTTAAATTTGAATTCTGATGTTTCTTTTTTAATATAAAATTGTTTTTAATTGAATTTTGTTTTGCATGCTATATATATAATACGCCTTTCATTCCTTCAATGGGTCAATAACACTGATTACCAAGCATGTTTGGTAAGTAAACACCAGAAGTTTTGCACCCCAGAGCCCTTGGTCAAGAAAACAGATTTGGGCACTGTTGGCCTTTTCTCCCAAAATGAACTGTTGTTTAGTTTAGTATGATAAATATAATTTTTACTCTATAAAGTAGAATAATATTTTTCTTATACATGCATTTCATCTAATTGTAAATATATGTGGATATTATTTATTTTTATAATAACTTCCAATGTTGTACATTAATAAATTTACAAATTATATAACCTGTTTGATATCCATTTAATAAAAATGTACTGAAAAAATGATATGATTGCTATATGTATGTCTATATTTATAGGTTTATTAAAATATTTTGTTATATAAGGTATTTCAAAGCAGAGAAATTAAAAGAGAAAACAGAATATTTGATAAAATAAATTGGACAAACAGTTATTGCCTTTATATTATAGCCTATACTAATATTCACTATAATTCCCTTGATTTTTCAAAACTGTCTTCTATTTCAATAAAAAAATGCCTGAGAAAATCTATCATTAAAATGACAAAAAATTGAAAAAGTGCTTCTGCAATCAATTAAATAAAGTAAACCTTTTCTTCAAAAGAGCTATGAGGAGCACAATTTTGAAATTTTTCCTAGAAATAATGAATATTCAATATTAATATCCTTTGTCAGAACCATGGTTTAACCTTGATAAGGTAAATAATGATAAAATTATTTTTTGATAATGATATACCAAGTTTTATATTTTATTACTATAAATAAAGAATTGGAACTTATGTAACATATAAAAATCATATATTACTGGAGATTTTAACTAACATATAACAATTAGTTATATAAACAAACTTTTCAATTTATTAAGTGGAGCAAAAAAAAAAGTACTACAAAGCATTCAAATTATGTAAACTCATGTGGAATTTGATAATGTTCATTGAAGTAAAAACTAGATAAACAACAAATGACTTCAAATAAAAAAAATTTTAAACCAGAAAAATTATTTACTCTGTAAATAAAATATCTTTTCTTTGTTTTATGTGTCACCACAATCATGTAAGTTAACATAATTTGTCAACTTAATACTACCCAACACAAATATTGTTTAAAAATTAAAGCATAGTCACATATAGCACCACAATGTGAAGTACTGATGAAGGTAAAGAAATCTATAAATTCAATACTCAAATGAAGATTCAAAATTCAGGTTATATCACAAATGATATCACTTGAACAAAATCAATGTATTGATATTCTAATGGTTAATGAAATCTATATTCAACCAACCCAATAATCAAGGAAGATTATAAGGGTAGAAATATTGTTGGCATGTCTCATAATAAAGCACTGGCTTCTAGTGTTCACATCTTTACTATACAAAGTATTCTATTTTCATTCAAAAACGTTGTTCATTTCAAAGTAGTTATTATTGTCTTAGAAAATAAGGTTGAGTAATTGCTGTAGTTACTGACAATGCGATTAATTGAAAAGCAAAATACCCTTTTTTCTCCCTTCTTAAATTAGGGTTAAATCATTATTATGTTGCTTTCTCCTTATTTTTTGCAATCAATTCTGTTCATTTGATTAAATATGTGGGAAATAACTGGATCAATAAAAAAATAGAGAAAATATGTATTATTTTACTTTGACTTAATGAACAATTTCAAACTGTTAGCTGTGGGTCTCTTCAAAAAAATGTGCATAAGAAAATCCTGCAGTCTATTGAAAATTTCTTATGGATTTACAAGAAAATCTTTGTTGATAATAAATCTTGAATATCAGAATGTGAAATTAGCATTAAAAGTTTCTGATGTTAAGGTTCGTAAAGGCTTACAAGAATTTGTTCATTTCGAAGAACAATTAAGTATACATTTTTCCTAATTGGTGGGCTATAATTAATGTTAAATCATCTTGGAAGTATAAACAAGCTTAATATTATGTGTAAACATTTAATTGTGTTGAGAATTAATGAAAAATTTATTTTTATTTGTTTTTGCATAAGTTTATTCCTGGTTGTACTGATGTCAAAAGAATGAATTCTGCTAGTTCATTAATTAGAGAATCTCTGTTATTAACTACTGAAGCAATAGTAAATATCACACAGTATATCATAAGATATAGAAAAGTTTATGTATATTACTGGATCATGTATTGCCTATGAAAATTCAGAACTTTAAATTAGAACCTATGTTTACTCACCATTGTGTAATGGCAAATGTTCAACATAACATTTTAGTGAAAAATATAAACTATGAGAGCAAATGCTTTCTATCACAAAAGTTGAATTGTTTTAAAAATTAAAATGTTTCTTTCATAAGATATTATTAGAGACAGTTTATATTTACTATAGTATAATGTGAAATTTGGTAGGAAATTTGTTAACTCCAAAACAGAAATTGTAATGTAAATGAAGGTTTTGTGCTTATTGGAATAAGAGTTGGAAAAAATGTACTAAATATTGAATAATTGCTTTAAATAATGAATATGAGATTTCTTTCATTCGCTTTCCAGTGCGTTTCTAATTGGCGATGTAGTGAGAAAGGTGAAAACGCTCTCGCTGCAGATATCAAAAATGATGTTTTTTCTAAAATGGACAAAAAAAAAAATGAATATTGGTTTATTTTTTTTAGGAAAACTACACTGTATTTAGAAAACATGCAGTAAAAATGTTTCTCTGTACTCTTTCTCTCTCCCAGTGGTTATAAAAAATGTAATAGATGAGATTTAAAAGATGAAAGAAAACCATACGCCTCTTTTTTTTTAAGTGGTAAGACTTCTATAATGGAGTATGTTTTTTTATATCGCTTTAATTAACAACATTGTAACATAAGTAATTTTATTGGAAATTCTAATCAGATTTAATTATGGTCTAAATTAATTACAAATGTGGTAGTCAAAATTTGGAACTGAAACATAATCTATGATTTAAAATTGTAAATATTTATAGTGTATAATTAATATTGGAATTTCGCACTAATGGTAGCTATGAAAGTTGATAACTTCGGAAAAAATTTACCTATTTTTGTGGGAAATTTTTTTTAAAAAAATGAGGGGAAAAAAAATTTTAAAGTTATTGATTAAACAGAATTGTTTTCTATAGATTTTATAAGTATTCTTTCTTTAAAATTTACATTTCTAAATAATTTACATGATATACTTTATAGACTTTTTTTTTTATTTTTTAAAAAATAATATGGTCTAACAAAAAATATAATAATCATAAATGGTTAAGGTGTAATGCTTCACGTTGCAATTATATATCACCATGACGCGCAATCAAGAATCATTTATCAAAAAAATATAAACCATATTCACTGTATGTCTTAAAATTTAATCACAATATGTACTTACGGAATACGATCAATATGGGTCTTAGGCCCTGTGGTTGGCTGAATTTTGTGGGCGCTATAACAAGCCCAGTTTTTACCTAAGACGTCGTGGCTCCAGCCTGGTGCTACGGTATCACAGTAACTTGTAACATTATCGCCTACCTTTTTGTAAAGCGAAAAGGCAAAATACTTTCTGTAATTGATGATTACTTCGAATCCTTGATTATATATTATTGTCCAGTAACCTTTGTTACCGTGTTCATCAACCACTACATTAGGAAAGAGCAGTTCCAATTTCATAGCATATACACTGGGACCTAAAATAAAATAAATATTAATATAATAAAAATGCAGAAAAAAAGCTTTTGAATAAATGAAAGAATATTCTAGTAGGATATATTTTCATTTATTCAAAGGTCTATAAAATTTATATAAGCTCCTTAGGAAGATGGAACTGTTTTCTTGACAGACTTTTTGTTGAAGACAGAAAAAAATCAAGTTCAATTTTTTTAATCATATATTTTGACTAACCGATTAATGATATATATATACTACTCATTAATAGCAACATTAGAGCTTTCTCTCTCTTTATAGGATTATTTTACTGGAAATAATTACAATTTGTTCTACAGACAACCTAAATAATTTAGTCATTTTTAATAAGTATTAAAGTGCATCATTTTATGCATTTTTTATTCAAGAGTTTCACGACAAAATATTCAACTAATTGTTAAACTTAATAGTAAAGTAAACGCCATACAGATATTTAAATTTGTGATATTTTATAATAATATAAAAAGTTTTGGTAACAAAAAACGTAAAAATAGATTCATTTCTGGCTTATAAAAAGCTCTTAACCACACTTAATTTACTGTTAATTTATTACAGAATAAATTTATTCGTTCAGTAGTATATGTCTCCATTCATATATATAGCTTCTCAAAAGTACCCCTTGAAAATAAAGACAAAATTAAGCAAAGAAGTCAAAAGGATAAAAGAGAAAAAAATGTACTGGAAATCTAAAATTAAATATCTATTTAAGGTGTTCTAGAATTCAAGGATTAGATATTCATACTAAAAGGTTGTTTAAAAAATAATGGTTTACAATCACAAACTGGGCCTAGTAAACCATTTATTAGTCAGATCACACAGTATCAAGAAATGCTCAAATTATTTTCACAAATAAAAAACTTACACAAACTATTTTAGTTTTTTGGTATCATGGCGTGAATACAAATTCTATTCTAAAAACCTAAGTTGTTTATGTATACATATTTATATAATAATGAATAAGTCACAGTACGAAACGCAAACTTAATTGTTTTAAACTTCTGGGGATTGAACATGTATTATTCTAATTGGAAATATTTTCTTTGTGCTAGCTCGGAACTATTATTTGCTCTCAAATAATGAAACCATTACGACCATTCTCTTGTTTATTGAACGCCATAATTAATTTACTATATATGTATAAAAATAAAGAAACTCCGTTCACTTCATATGATCACGTAACTAGAAAAAAAAAATTTTTTTTTCACAGAAAACTTAGTATAAGTATAATAGCATCGCAAAGTGGTTACCTAACAGCTGAAGACTGTTGTAAGCTGTGCAAATATCATTTGTGTGTTGCCTTTCGGAAGAACATTCCATCGATAAAGGTCCATGTATGCATGTTAAAAAGAAGGAAGCCTGGAAAATTCTTAAGCACTCATCTCTATAAATATATGTTTGCAGGAAATAATAATAAAAAACCTACTATCCCCTTCTCGTTGTTGAAACTGGATCAAAGATCGTATTATATTTAGTACACGATGATCATTAATGTAAAGATATGCTTGTCTCGATATCATAGTGAAGTATTTAGTTAAATGATTACTATATTATATAGTTGAATCGATGTTATAAAACACATTGTTAGATCGTAAATTCATTTGATTAAAAAGTAGAAAATCTATTGCCTGTTTTAAAAAATTAATCCACTTTGAAAAATATTATATAAATCTAATTTTAACAATGCTTCCTGTAAATTAAATATAAAGATATGCCCATCTCGATATCAGTGCTTCCTGTAAATTAAATGTTTTGAAATTTATTTCTTGGAAAAATGTTAACACAACAAAAATATTTATTTATTTATGTTTTTATAATAGTATTTATTCTGAACATAATATTTTTATTCAGAAATGTGTGCTCTGAACAAATAAATTGGAAAATATTGGTATTTGTTTCCCCCCTTTTATGTTATATATTAAAAGTGGGAAAATGTGTTGATGTATTAATTTTTATTTGCTATATCTGAAGAACATTTTAAGAATTTTTTCTTATCAGATTTTCATAATTCAAAGTACCATTTAATGAAAAAGTGTTGGTTCATTGCATTTTGATAAGATTTCAAGTACTCGCTTGTGTTAGTAATATCAGTCTCCTTTTAAAGGAAACATTTTCTCAGAATAGAAAGTTTTCCCCTCTTGTCAGTTGAAGTGATTGTACATGCATGTCCATTTGCTTGATCAGTGTTATTATTAAGACGTCGAACCCACCAAACTATTTTAAATGCAGTGTGTACATTGCCTCATCTCATGCACTGAAATATATGCGATAAAAAATCACTTTTTGTATCTTTGTTTAAATTATCTTTCATTCAATATCACATGTTCATTTCTATTCCCACTGTTATTTCAATCACTAATCAGCTCTATCGATCCATGAAATGGTATTTCAAATATATCAGATAAAATCTTATTAAATAAAAGCTAAATGCATCAATAAGCTCTTTCACGTGCATAATATGTAACAAAAGTAGATAAGTGTCAAATTTGTAACCCTCTCTCTCTGTCTTTTGATTCATAATAAAAATTTAGAAATATATTTATTATGTGAGCATTTTTACCAACAACTTAGAATCAAAGGAGGTAATTTGAAAAAAAGTTTCATAAAAATTAGATAATATTTAAAGTTAAACAAACAATAAATTTTTATTCTGTTATATGTTAATAGAAAATTGTAAACTTCCCTTCAGTTTCATTAAACACTTTCAACTATAGGAGTTTAATATATTTGTTATAAATTAGTAGCAATAAAAAGTCTGTGTATAATTCTTAAAAATCAATTAATTTCACATTTTGTATTAGCTATAAAATTTCTCTTCTGTGAATCTATGCTCAGCATTCAGATATAATAACATTTTTTAAAATGTGTATAATAATTAATTTATCATTAAATTAAGCATATAATTTAGAAATAAATGAGATATATTGCTAATTATTATATTTCATTTATTCTAAAATTTTCAATAACTTTCTATGATACAAGGCAAAAATAACTTATTTGATGATTTTGGGTTTATTATGCAAATTAAAAAAAATTCAATTAATTATATAAATTGGAGAAAAAAATTAGTTCAAAAATTTTATTAATCAATACTTATATATAATCTCCTTTCAAATTTTTTTTTATTCAACAAAAGATAATTAAAGTAGAGAAATTGCTAAAATTTAATATGAAGTTAATGAATATATATATAATATCATTATTATTATCGATTGTATTTTTCTAATTTTACTTAAATAAGAAGTTGAAAAAAGCATTTTCTATTCAGAATGTTTTAAGAATGAAGTACGCATATGCACTTCCCAATCTCTATATACTAAATATTTGGCTTTGGAAAGAAAAAAATTGAGATACTGATAAGAAATTGCGCATTTTGTTTTGAGATAAATATTTTTAAAGGCATAAAAGGGGAAAAATGACATTAAAAATATGAAAATAAGCGGAACTTATAATGTTAACAGATGCTTAAATAATTTTTATTAATGTAGAATAATATATATATATAGTTGAAATAATTATTACATATGGAAAAAAGACTTATATTTATATACTTTATAACTAATATATTAAATAAGCTTTTAACATTTTATCTTTTTATTCTTTTTTGTCTCTGATTCACATAGTTTTTAAAAATAATATCACATTCATGTCTTACAAAACATTAAATAGGGTATATTTTCTATGACTTAATTAATTGTTTTTATTAATCATTAAATTTACTAATCAATTAGAACTTATTAATTGAATAATTTATATAGAATATTATAGTTCCAATATTCTATAAAGTATTTGATATTTTCGCAATTTAGATTCTCAAGAATTCTTAAAAATTCTACTAGCATTTGAAAGTATATTTTTATAGAATTACTTTTAAGTTTAAAAAAAGATCATGAGCTTTAATCAAACTATTCATTGGTAAGATTTATGCGAGAAAGCAATCGAACATCAAGACAATCAAAATTATAACTTCAACCATAAAGATAAATGAAATTATTTAACATTCTCTAGGAAAATTCAAGAACTACAAAATAAATGAAAATAAAATAGAATTTACTTTGTGTACGTTAATAGCTTGGATACGAAATGAACTACTGAATAGTAGCGAAATTGGGTGGCACGTCTATTGCGGAAAATGCACAAACATGAAAAATAGGGAACAAATCAGAACAAATATGCATGTGAATAGTTTTTATGCGCTCATTATTTAACAGAACTTGAGGAATAATAAATTGCCAAAAATTTAATTTTACTGAAAATTAGTCCAAAATTTCCAGGATTTTTTTCCCCATAAATTCTTAAAAAAAAAAGTTTATTTTTTTGAAATTTAAACATCGCGTATAAACGAGTGTTTAGTGTATACCTTTATATTCAGTTTTCTAAACTGACGAATGTTATTGAACAAAGAACATCATTATATTTTCTTTTCACAGGGAAATTTCTGGTACGAAAACTTATGAAAATGTTATAATAACAGTATTTGATTGGAGTAAAAAATTTCAAAGATTCTAAAGAACCCATCATTTGTAATCAGCAATCCACCTAATTTGAATAATGATCCACAACATATCGATCAAATCATCGAACTGATTTTCAATGATCATTACACAATACATAACATTAAAGTTCTTATTTCATATGGAATTTGTCCAATAATCTCCAAAGAACATTTAAATTGCGATGCATCGCATCTCAAATTGCATCCAAGAACTTTGAATTTGTTCCTGAAACAAAATGTGTTAAAGAAGCCCAGTGCATTCTAAAGATAATTAATTTCTTTTTATTACGTTTTAATACGTTGCCAGTGATGTAACTCGTCACCACCGAAAACCTACTTAAAACGCCTCTGTCGTGATATGTAACTTTGGTCCTATGTTTTGGATAGAGAAACAGTTCAATGCTCCAATAAATGAAGCTTGAAAAGCAAACTCGAATAGACCACGTCAAACCCCCGAAAGATACAGACAGCTTTCTTTGATTATTACCATGTTGTGCTCTATGAAATCATAATGACAGACCCGTCAACAAAAACTATTTCGGTGTTTTAGGGCAATTGCATGAAATAATTCGTTGGAAACGACGTGAATAGGGCAAGAAAACTTGTGGGATTTATTCAAGGATAAAGCGTTTATTCTGCAGTTATTCGTCAATTTCAAAAATTAAATAAATAAAATTTCATGAACACCATATTCTCTTGATTTAATACAATGTGATAATTTCTACGGTTGAAATTGTTTTTCTGTTGTCATTGTTTTGAGTTCATTGATTCGATAACAGAAAATTCATAACGAAATCTGGAAAACACGCACAGAACGATTTGAAAGCATGTTATGATAGTTGGAAAATATGGTGCAGGGCAATCGGATAGGAACATTTGATAGTGACGAAGTAAATTTTGTATCTAACAAAATGATATATCTTTAGTTGTAATTGCAACAAACTTAGAACTTTTTGATTACAGTAATCAAAATAAGATAACAGCAGAATCAAATACTTTTTACAGTTATTACAAATATAAAACTTTGGGTATTTCACAATTTAATGTTGTTGTTGTTACTTATGAAGCGAATGTTGTTGTTGTTACTTTTCTTGGCTAAGTCTAGCCCGCCTGCCTGTGACTGGGCGAATGAAGTCAGAAAGAGCATTTTCCGTTTTTGAACACAGCCCCCACCTCCAGAGAGTGAAGTACGACTTTTGGTTCATAGATGACAGCACTATCTAGGTCTTCCAATTTAGTGATAGAAAGCCAGAGAAAATCTAAGGCTTGGTTCCTAACACCATGAGAGGTATTAATTTGGAAAGTGAACATGGAGGATTGCGATCCGACATATTTTACATGCCCTAGTCGCTATTAATGAACACGACGGTATTTAGTCAGCCGGGAATCGAACCTACAACCTGGAGATTGCACGACCCACGCCCTAACCAATTAGGCTACCGTGGAGATCACAATTTAATAGAGTGGTTCAATTAAGTCCTTATGATAAATCAATGAGATCACATTATTTATTTCAAATTATTTTATAAGTGTGCATATATTATCATGTGCATAGTAAAATATATAAAATGTAATACGTGTTCATGTATTTTATTGTGCATGAGCACACATTAAATTTTTCATTGCTTTTTCAAATTCAGCATTTTTTAAGTATTATTAGTTACTTTGTGAAACATTTCCAATATGCGATACTACAAGTGTATATAGATTATTCTGCAAAGGTATTTCTCTTTATTGAGACTGAGTAATATGAATAAATATTTTTAAAATAAATGTATTTGTGGGATACTATATAAATAAATATGTGCACATAAATTTTTATTGTTTAAAACGTACAGTCTCGTTTGTAAAAAAATATTTTTATATAATATCTATTAAATTAAATTCTCTATAAATAAAATTTAGTGTTATTTTATTTTGTAAAAATATTATTTTCCCTACTTATGGCATTTTTTTTTTTTTTTTTTTTTTCGAAAAAAGTTTGACTGGTGCATAAAAAATGTTACGCAAAATTCATAGATGTTTATGTCTATGTATGTACAGTTGTTATCAAAATGAAGCAGAAGAACTTAATAACTTTGTTAAGAAATAACAATATTGATTTTAACACAATTATGAAATAAGAAAATACAAATTATTTACTTGAAAATTCCTCATATTTTTTTTAATTTATTTTTTTAAAAAAAATTATAATCTAAATTTTTAAATCTATATGTACCAATGAACTTTAACTTAAAAATTAATTTATATCAAAAAAGTGTTGCATATTATATTTATCAGATATATAGTAACTATACGTATCGTTAATTATTGTTGCCAATATTTTACGCCATAAATTATGTATTATCTTATTTAAAATAACAAGTAAAATATATTAGTGTGATAAATAAATTGTATGCTACCAGTGTAAACAATAAAACATGTAAAATTTTTTATTATTAATTTTAATAAATTATCCGTACACTAATCATTGGAAATAATTTTAAGTGTCAATAATAAATATTATAATATTAGAACAAATAAACTGAATTTATGGCAACTGACCTTGAAACGCAGTGCAATTGACGTCATTGCTAGAACTTCTTTCACTCTCATAAAACATCCAAGTACCACTGATATCATCGTAGGTGCAATTCGCTGGTGTGTCTGCCTTTACAAAGGCAACCAAAACACACAGAAATACTATCCAAGTTATAGCCATGTCTAGTGTGGCAAAACAGTTTATTGCTGGGGAAGAAAATCTGAGGCGTTTTAAGCACTCCTATCAGCTGATTAAATGATGGGGTCGAGATTATCTGTGTTATGCTTTATCACGAGGTCGCGAATCATCTGTTTTCTGTTGCTATTTACTTTCTTATCATTAAATGTTGAATATTTAGAAGTTCATGACTCTAATTAATATTAAGGAGGAATAATGTGTTCATTGTTTGTAAATCCTTTTTTTTTTTTTTTTTTTTTGAATCAGTCCATTCACACTGTCCGAAATAATGAATGAATTTTGATACAACCCCTATTGTGTTCATCGTTGTGTGACGGTGTGTCAGATGCATCACGTGCTTCTTTGAGCAGCTGGACGTTATTGCTTGGGAGACAATATATAGATAATTGGCCTTAGATGTTTGGCATAATCGCGCGTCTCATACTTAAATTTTATGTATAAATCCAATTATGAATTAGGAAAACTAAAATGTTCTGAACCAAAGGTATGCGCATGAGAAATAAAAAACTGTTTCATACCATTAAATAATTCCTAATCGTTGTTTCCACGGATTTTTTTTTTTTTTTTTTTTTTTTTTAAAGAAAAAAAAATCCGTGGAAACAACGTTAATCACAAACATTCATTTAATTAGATTGCTTTAAAGAATAAAATCTTCAAAAATTCTTAGTTTTTCCATTTTTTTTTTTAATTAATTGAACGTATTTTTTTATTTTTAAGTCGAAAGAAACTTAAAAGCACTGCAGACAATTCAGATTTTCGTTTTTGAAGAACAAACCACCCTATTTATTTTATTAGAAAATAATACGTGAATCAAAATACTGGAAACAAAACATTACAAATGAAAATACACTTATTTTAAAATAACAAATCATCGGTATCTTTCAGATTTTTAGCATCATAGAAATATTTTTCTAATAATTTATCTAATAATTATTCATATTTTCAATTTATACATGTATAAAAATTTTCATAGCTTAAATATTCATATAGCAATGTATATTTAAGTGTGTTGGTCTAATAAATTGAAACCAAAATGAAAATCAAAGCCATATTTTCTCCTAATTTTACAAATATAAATAGTTGGACAAAAACAATTTTTTTTTTATTTATCAGTTAAAGGTTATAATCGTTTTCCTAAATGAATAAAAGAAAGCTAATTGACTTTCGAAACTGATAAAAGTTTTCAGACTGGTCGGATAATGCAAAATATTTTGAAACCACGTTGTGGATACCAAAACGACATAATATCTTTATGAAGCATTTTAACATAGCGTAAATTCCTTTCCAAGAGTACTTTTCATTGATTATTAGCGATATTCAAATATCGCAAGGGAGTAAGCTTGAAGAGGCCTTAAGTACTCAACTCGAAGCTCACCGTGGCATAATGATAAGATAGTGCTTTTCGAAATGTGAGATCCAAGGCTTCATCTAAGCTACGGTTAAGCTGCATGAGATTATGTTGAACTGCTGTCTTCTACAATCACATCTGATTATGTAGTTGTGTATTTTCTGGGTTTTCTCCCTTGCGACACGTGAATCCAGTTCACTATCGATGAAACATTTTCCTGGGAAGCTTTATATGCGATGGATATTAAAATTGTCTTAGAATATCTTTCGGTCATTAGGGCAGCGTTTCCCAACCTTTTTTGGCTAAGGCACACTTGTCGCGGGGAAAAAAATCACGAGGCACACCACCATTAGAAAATGTTAAAAAATTAACTCTGTGCCTATATTGAGTATAATAAAGTAATTCTCTTGAATAGGAATCAAATAAGCACAAAGAAAGTATTTTATAATTACTTTATTATGAAATATTAAGTAAACAGAATAGTGAAAAATTATAAAATACTTTCAGTGCGAAACCTGGGCCTGTTTGGCTGAACACAAAGCTGATATTCTGGCTGGAATCGAAGAAAGACACACACGTAGCTCTTCGTCAACAGTTCTCAGTCTCTCTCTGTATTTGGTTTTCATAGCAATCATGCTTGAAAAGCTAATCTCACACAGATATGTAGTGGGAAAAGGGAGCAATGTCAAAATAGCTTTGTTTGCCAGAAGGGGTAACTCCTTGGCAGTATCCAACCAAAAACTATCCAAAGGTAGATCAGCAAATCTTAACTTGCAACCACGATTTTGTCTCAGTTCAATTAGTTCCTCCTGCTCCTGTAAAGTCATTTCCTTTCCAACAACTGATGCTGAGCTATAAGGGTTTCTAACCCAGTCAAGGCATTCAGTGAAGACTGAAGAGAAATAAAATGACAACTTCTCCTCAAGAGTTTTTAAATGCTTAACTATTACCTCACACAATGCAGCAGTGTGAACACCTTGCCATTGCATGGTGAGTGTGAACATTTCAAGATTGCCACTTTCCACGTGTTGATGCCAGAGTTGCACCTTTGAACGGAATCCATTTATTTTATCTGTACTTGTAAGCAGGTTTTCACTTCGGCCTTGCATTCGGGTGTTCAATTCATTCAGATGATGAAATATATCTTCCAGGTATGCCAGCCTTGCACACCACTCATCCCTTGCAAGCTGCTTTGCGTAATCTGACCCCTCATTTGTCAGAAACACTTTAAGTTCCTCCCGCAGCTCATACACACGAACCAAGACCTTGCCACGCGACAACCACCGGACCTCTGTATGAAACAGCAAGGTTTTATGCTTTGCTCCCATCTCCTCACATAAAGCTGCGACTTTTCATGGGTCATGACTTTACCATGCGCACAACATCATCCAACACATGAACTAAGGCTGATGGTAAAGTCTTGGCTACGAGGGCCTCACGGCACACCACGGTGCTTCAGACGGCACACTGGTGTGCCGCGGAACAGCGGTTGGGAACCGCTGCATTAGGGTATCCCTTACACGGTGTCAAATCACTCACCTTGACAAATGTGAAGAAAATCGCATAACATCCATCTTCCATTGCTCAATAGTTTTAGGAAACAAATACTGGAGGTTTTGCTTCGAAGAGGTCTGTTTTATAATTAATCTAGAAGGAGCACATAATGTGATGTATATCGTAGATAAATCATAATCCACTCAAATGATAATGAGTTAAATATTCAAAATCGTTGCTAAGAGAGTTTGAATGAACTTTCTTAACAACGAGAATTAAGAGAATTTGAAAAAAAGGTTCTGATTATAATCGTGTAAAAACATACAGTGGCACAAACAATGGAAGATGCACCTTACTTTTACTTTATAAATTTTACTTTCAGTCGAAATAACACATTAACTAGAAGTGCAAACGTAATTTTATTCTTAGACATAACAAAAGATTTAGTTAACAGTAAAAATGAAAAATAATCAAAGACAAAATTCTAAAAGAAAAATTTTCAGAGGCATTTCAAATAAACATAAGCAGATTTCTACCTCAAAAAATTGAGGATACTCCAATGAAATTTTTGTTATATATTACATACAAAGACAGTGTCAATATTTGGTTGCATGTCCTTTGGCTTTTATGATATCCTCCAAACGTCTTGGTACCGATTCGACCAATTTTTTGGTGGTGATATTTTATCCCATTCTTCTTGTAACACTTGCTTTAAATGGGCTTTGTTCATAATGTGGTGTTTTTGAACCGCTGTTTCGAGAGTGGCCCACAAATTTTCTATGGCATTGATGTCAGGGGACTGTGGTGATATGTACAATTGCTGTTTACCATGAAAAAGACACCACATTTTGACATCACGCGCCGCATGTTTGGGGTCGTTGTCCGTGCTGGAATATAAAATTTTCATCTAAATCCAATTTTTTTGCACTTTCTTTAAGATTGTTGCGGAGTATATTTATATAAAGCTTATGATACATTATGCCATCTATAAAAACTAAATTTCCTACCCCATTTGAAGCCATACAACCCCTAACCATGACGAAACCAACACCATGTTTAACAGTAGGACGTAAATTTTTTGGATTTCAAGTTCGGCTTTCTCCAAAAGCTCCGACGACCATCGCTTCAAAAAATGTTGAGTTTACTTTCATCATTAAATATGACTTTCTTCCAACAGTTATCCGTCTTCAATTGATAAGTTTTTGCAAACTCCAAACTCTTTTTCTGATTTTGTAAGCTTATAAATGGTTTCTTTCGAGCTACTCGACTGTTATATCCAGCATGTTTAATCAAATTTCTCACAGTTTTAGCACTTAACCTTCTGCCCATTATTCGAGAAGTTTCTGCAGCTAGTTTGACTGCACTTAGTTTAAGATCAATCTTGATGTCTTTCAAAATTTTCCTTTTAGCTACATCATTCAGAATAATTTTCCTTCCATTTTTGTTTTCAATTAATTCATCGCTTTTAAATCTTTCAATGATTTTCTGGACACACGAGTGGCTTCCACCGACAATTTCAGCTATTTCACGATAAGATTTTCCTTTCTTAAATAACTTTAATATAAATTTTCTTACATCAATACTGGTCTCTCTCTGAAGAGCCATTTTCTATTTAAATTTGTGACTTTAAATTCACGGAACCAACTTCAAAAGACAAAAATAACAGTCGAAAAAATTTAAAATATAAAATTACGTTTGCACTTCTAGTTAATGTGTTATTTCGATTGAAAGTAGGATATATAAAGTAAAAGTAGGGTGTATCTTCAATAGTTTGTGCCACTGTATATAAACTCAGAAGTCAACTAATCTCAGATGGAAATATGGAATATTTTTTGTATTATCAGTTTGGTAGTGTGTTTATTAATACCAGGTGCGGAGCTCAGTTGTGCCACTATGTCCATCAAAATAAAAAAATTAAATTAAATTAAAAAAAATACATTAAACTAGCAGATTTTTCTTCAAATAATTCAATTATTAATTAATTGAATTATTTTGTAGGCATGTATAAACAAATATTCTATTAATAAAACTAGTTTAATGTAGAATGTAAAATATCTTAATTTTCCCTATTAATGTATCTAGTGCATATAATTTTTATTATAAAACTAAGTTTCATAACAAAACTGATTATGTTTTATTCTTTAGGCTCTTGTCTAAAAAACTAAAAGAATGTGATAACATAATTTCATCCAACTTTTTGTTCTTAAAATTTTAAAGTTGATGTTTCAAAATCGATTATTTGATGCTCTATATTTTATTTTTGACAAGATATTAAGCTAGAGAGAGAATCGTGCTCATGGATCATGATAGATCTAAGATAACTCTTAATTAATTTCGAGTTTCGAAAATCATTCAAATAATGTCACTGAAAAAAAATAAATGCTAATGTCAGATTGGAATCAATGTCGAAAAGTTCCTATTCAATCACAAACAATAAAAATCTTACACAGTTGCAATTAAGTGATTCTTCTGTTGAAATGTTGACGTCTTTTAAAAATCCTAAAAGTGGGGTTTCTGTGAGAATATCATCCGCACACATAAACCTTATCATAATTTTTGACCAAATTTCTTAGGAAACTCAGTTTCCGAAGATTGCTGGGCTTGAAGATTCATCTAAAGTAAATTTCATATTTTCACAAGCATGTTTCACTCTGGAAATTGTTAAAATGTTACAAATATTCAATATTCAAGAAACTGAGTTAAATCAGTTAAATTCATTTGCCATGTAAAGAAAATTATTTTCAACTTTTAGATTGACCTGTATTTGAAGTGTAGAAATGTAATGTAAAATATATGTTAATATAAAAATTGTTTTTAGGACAAGTGTTGAATATACGTTTTATTTATTTATTTATTTATTTATTTTTTTTTTTACTTCACATATCAGTAAGAATAAGGAATAATAATAATTTCCTATTTGTTATGATGGAAAATCTTTAAACATTTTTATTTAACAAAAACATTTTCAATAAATGCAAATAAAAGATGAAGAATAAAAAGAGAATTCTCATATCTTGATTTTATTTTGGGAAATTATCTAGGTTGGTTATCTCGTACTAGTGAAAAATATCTATTTATTTTTAATATGTTTGATAAAAATATTTTCTCTTAAGTGTTAGAAAAAAATGTTTTCTTATTAAAAAAAGAATTTCTTTATTTTAAATACAAGCTTTTTTTTTTTACTATGAAAGAATTGCTTAACTCAATGTATTATTTCTTTCACAGATGATTATAACACACGCAGATACTTCAAATTTTTATAACAATTGAGAATAATAGTTATAACCATTGTTTTCTCTTATATTTTTCTAAAATGGTTTCTTTCAAATTTTAAGCTACTTTTTTACGAAAATTGAAATAGTTATAGTTAAAAGATGATTATCAAGAAAATTTTTTAAAGCGTAAGAAAAAATGTCATATAATTACTCAAATATGGGGAAAAAAATGCAATTTATTTTGGACATTTACCATTCGAAAAAAGGATTTTCCATTATAAGGTACACATATAAGGGCAACAAATTTTTAAGTCAAATCAAAATTATTTCCAAAAACTCCTAAGGTTAAATAATTTTATTTTAAATTTCAGAACAATACGTACAAATTAAGGCAGAAAATTGGTAATTATTAAATAAATATAAGGAATCCATGATTAATAAAAAATAACTGTAATGTAAAATATTTCGCGATTTTTTTTTCTTTCTTTCTTTTTTTTTTTTTTTTAGTTTTTTTTTTAAGCCAAGGTTTTTATTTCAAACGAAGTTCAGCCATTTAACAAAAAAATTATATTTGCTTAAGAACAAAAATTTATAAAATAAATATTTGGCAAGTAATGGCATATTGTTAACTTGTCTAATCCATTTTATTAGGACAATTAAAATTTCCAATTCAATTGAGTAGTTGATTCAAAATAAACATGGACAATATGATATATTTTTTAGTTACCTAATATGAAAAAAGCATACTAAAAATATTCTTTCTTATAGTCATTAAATATTATTATATGATTACGCACAGCACAAAAATACCGAATTCCACGATAACAGTTGATGTAAGTAGAACATATTTTCACATTTCATATATATATATATATATATATATATATATATATATATATATATATATATCAACTTTATTTTGAAATTGTTTCATTAAAATAAAAAAGAAACTAATTCAAATGTTCCAATAGCAGTTTAGCCTATTTCAATGATGACTTTTCCTGGAGCTTTCTTTGTTATATAAAAATATTTAATTTGGAATGAGGATAAATATATGGTCTATATCAAGGGTGGCCAAGACGTCGACCGCGAAGACATTTTAGGTAGCCCGCGTGACCCTCCCGATAATGACCTCGGATATTAACGATTTAATTTATCTCGATTTAATTTATGACATAGAATTAATGAATTATTTAAAATTAAAATTTTCTACAATTTACGCATTAAAACCTAAAACAAATTGTGCAAAATAATACAATGAATTTGTCGTTTTACAATGAAGAATCAAATAGAAACAACTTGACAAAGTGGGATGCTCAGATTATATCCAGTAGCCGGCGCGATGATAGCGAAGCGACGAATTGACGAGTCTACCCGTCACACCAGCCCGTTTAGTTTCAGTTCTCATAAGTTAGTTCAGTTAATCGTCTTACTTTGCATGTCTCTCGCTGCCTACCGCGCTGATTCGATAATTTGTTGTTTTAACAACCCATCCAAAATGACTCAGCCAGGTACCAGTGCTAAGAGAAATAAAACATACCATTGTCACAATGCTTGGAAAGATGGTTTCTTTTTTGTTAGGGTGAAGGAGAAATGTGTTTGTCTCATATGTAACTCAAATGTGGTACTTCCAAAAAAAGCAAATGTTGAAGAACATTTTAAAATCATGCATTAAAAATACGCTACATGCCACCCAACCTATCTAGTGGTAGCGTAACTAACTACGGATGGGGAGGACTTGGGTTCGAATCCCGGCTCGGACATATTTGTACTTTCTCCTTTTCTCTCGGTGTTTCTTGTCGTTTCCACAGATGATGGATGAATGTGGTCCACCCTATAAACGGGTTTATGGTGGTGTGGCGCGGGCGATGCTACTCGTACCTCCGTGATTTGGTTCACAGGTGCCCACCGGGTAACGATAAAATGAGTAGCAGTTTCCGGCCTTATTGTGGCAAATGGGCTAATGTACTTACTTGCTCAAGGGTGCCCGCCATTAGAAATAAAAATAAAAAAATACGCAACAGACTTTCCAATCGGCAGTGAACTTCGAAAAGTTAAAGTGCCTGAATTAAAGTTGAATTTACATTTACAGAGTAATCGTTATTTACGAGACCGGGCACCAAAGCTAAAGCAATAACATTCACATCGTTTAAAATTACGGAAGTTTTGTTGAAGCGGGGAAAAAAAACATTCGAAGATGGAAAATTGATAAAGAAACTTTCTGCAAAGCGGGAGAAGTGCTTTTCCACAATTTTAAAAATAAATTTGAAATAATATCGTCAATAAATAATATTCCTTTATCGCTTAGCACTGTGATGCTTCGGACTGAAGCTATGAATAATAATTTGGAGGATTCATTTAATGATGATTTGAAAGCTTGTAAGTTTCTATCACTTCAATTTGATGAATTCACAGATAATGGTGACATTGTACAGTTATGATTTTTGTGAAAATGGTTTTCGAAGATATGTCTTCAAAAGAAAAGTTATTAACTATAATTCCATTGAAAGGACAAACGAGAGGCCAAGACATATACAATTCATTTGAAAACTTTATTGATAAGACAGGATTTCCAATACATAAATTGGTCTCCATTATAACAGGTAGAGGTCCAGCAATGGTCGGGAATCAAATTTGTTTTATTGCCTTGTTGCAATAGGAAATTCCCAGTTTTACCAGCTATTATAGCATAACACATCAACAGGTATTGTTCTCAAAATTACTAAAGTCTAATGATATAATGCAAAAGTTATTTAAAATCGTCAATTCAATTCGTTCAAGAAGTCTTCAGAGATGACAATTTCGGGCGCTTTTGGAAGAAACTGAATCAGAGTACGGAGATCTCTTAATGCACAGAGTCGTGAAGTGGCTAATCCATGGTGCGCTTTTAAAAAGATTTCGTATTCTGCTACCAGAAATAAAAAAAATAAAAAAATTCTACAAATGAAAGAATATCATATTACTGAATTGGAAGATATGAAATGGCTCATGAAACTAGCTTTTATCTACGATATCACTGCAAAACTTAACGACTTATACCTAAATCTACAAGGAAAGAATAAATGTTTAACAGACATGATGAGCAAGATTAAAACTTTCAAAGAAACTATAGAAAGGTATGCGTCTTAATTAAGAAAACGTGAATTGAGAAACTTCACAAACATTGAGGAAGAGAGCATCCACAATCCAAACCGAGACTTCGAAGATTTCACTGAACATTTAGATGTTTTGTTTGAAGAATTCGAAAGAAGATTCGTTAAATTAATTAGGTTGGAAGATATAATCAATTTTATGATATTTCAATTAAATGAAAATGTCAACATTGATGGAGTATCTGGAAAAATAAGACATTTAATAGATAACATATCAGTCACGGTCGAGAAAGAAATTATTTAATTAAGATGCGATAAATTTTTTAAATCCAAAGCATATCTAGCGATACTGATTTTTGGAAATTAATTTCTAAGGAAACGTTTCCAAATATTTACAAATTGTTTTTTATTTGTAATCATATTTTGGATCGACATATCTCTTTGTCAATTTGCTTTTTCAACCATGAACGCCATAAAAACCAAACATTGGTCACATTTAACAGATTTAATTTCGTGTTTACGAATTGCAATAAGCTCGTACTAGCCACAATATGATAAACTTGTGGCAGATACACAATGCTCCTAAGAGTGATCAATAATTCAGTGCTCCTGAGAGTGATCAATAATAACAATCCTAAGAGTGATCAATAATTACAAGTCATCGAAATATGTTATTTTAAAGTCTTGGATTGGCCGTCTATCTAAGCTGACTTTACAAGAAATATGATACATCCTGAAATCCGTACGTTTGAATACAAAGATTACTGAATCTCAAATAGTAATTTATATTAGAAAGGTTTAAAAATTCTTTTCATGAAGATACAATACGAATATTACTGAAAAACATCTGGCTATCATGGCCGTGTAGCTCGTAGAAAGTTAGATATTTTAACTGTCAATAAGCATAAACGTACGTTTAAATTTTACTACTGAGTATGTAAATAAGCCTTTTGAGTTTTGGGAAAAAGTAATAAGGGAATTGGGAAAAGTAAGCATCTGATGAAAGCAAGTTTTGTATCTTTGGCATCTAATGACGTGAACTGTTGTGGAGAAAACAAAGCACGGCTTTTGAGAAACAAAATCTTGTGTCTACTGTTAAACATGGTGGAGGTGGCTTAATAATTTGGGGTGCATGGCAGCAAATATAGTAGACCGATAAACTTTTATAAACTCTACTTAACATCATGTGAGATATCTAAATATATTAAAGCAAAATTTGAAGCAGAGTGCACAAGATTTGAACTTTAGAGATGACTTTTGGTTTCAACAAGACAATGATATAAAACACACTGCCCACAACATAAAGCTCTGCCTGTTGTATAATCTCAAAAATCAGTTGCATACTCATTTACAATCACCAGACTTAAATCCCATCGAACATCTATGGGACTTATTGGAGCACAAGATTCGGCAAAATAGCATATCATCGAAAGATATATTGAAAAGAGTGATTATGATGGTATGGAATAATATTTCCTCTGGGGAAAATGCCAAATTAGTTCTCTCTATACCTAAACGATAGAAAGAGATTCTTGGCATAAAGGTTTTCCAACCAGATATTAAAGTTTAATTGACAGTCCATAGAAGTTATTTTTTAAAGACTATTCTTATCTGTACGCAAAGTTTTTCTGATTGATTTTTGTGTAATTTTTAATTAATATTACTACTTTGAAACAATGTATGTTATCTTTCTGAAATTGTTACTTATATTTAAGGAATTATCAAAGAAATACTTTATATAAAAATTGAATTAATGTTGACACTTTAATGTACTTTTATTCTCTCTAGAATGTTTACTGTGGGTTTGTACGCAGACTTTTTCTGGCAAGTTTATAAACCTTTATTCAAGACTTTTCTTTTTGTAATATCTCGCAAAATTAAATAATATTGTAAACAAATATTATTGCCAAACTTCTAATTTAAATGGAAAGTAAGAAGCTATAATTGTGTTTAAATTTGAAACATCAAAGAACATTTTAAAACTTATCGTTAACACCAAAAGCATAATCATAGTAAATATATATTCTCTCAACTTATGTAAATAAATAAAAACATATTAGTTTATCATTCCATTTTCAGTAATTAGCATTCTACTATATATTCTATATATTCAATGTGTGTTAGCACCAAGGGAATGTTGATATGTTTTGATATTTTACGTGAAGTCTTGGGATCTTCATAATTTTATGAATAATTAATTGAAAAATTTTCATTCTTCTGTTAGAAAAGATTAATTCCAAAAATTTTGTACATTAAGAAAGACTTTATTTTCTCGATATCATTCTATCGACGAAAAAACAGAACATAAGAAAACAACAACTCTTTTATAGAAACAACTATTTCATTCACTGCAATAAACTCAAATGTTATCTATTTTGTTTCTGAAATGTTATCAGATAGAAGATATCAGAAAGGTTATCAGAATTTTAGAATCAATAGAACACACAAGTAAATAAATGCCTGCCAAATACTCAAAAGCCAATTGGAGCGCATGAACCAGAATTAAAGTTCATTGGAAAATAATCTGATTTTACTAAGACAACTCGCCGGTGTTTATTTCGTCGCCGCTAATTTCGGGGTATAAATTTCCAATATGATAACATCTGCGCATATAATATGCTTTATTTTTGCTATATTTGCTTTCAAAACTTGCAAGAGTGATACTCCTGCTAACTGCACTTTTGAAAGTATCCGAGGGAAATGGTTATTTCTAGAAGGAAAAAGAGATTCGAATAACAGTATAAATTGTTCTACGTTTAACGGTAAGTAGTTAGAATTTAATTCACTTCTTTACGGTTTCATATCTCAAAAGAGTGATTAGTAGTGGTATAATATGAAATAGTATTTAAGGAAAAAATCATACTAAGCTGTATATTTAATATGTAAATAGTGAGTGATCATTCATAAGGATATTTTATATATATAGAATTGGATTGTTTGAAAGAATATTTTCATGCCACTGGAAGAACATTCTGGCACATATTTTGCAAAACTGTTAAAATACTGATTGAAACATTGTCACACACAATTTAGATTTATTTATTCGTACATTTAATAATACAGGCAGAATAAATAAGTACAAGTTGAGAGGTCTACAACCAGAAAGGTAAAATAAATAGTAAGAACTAAATAAAATGTCATTCGGTTTTATTTAATTTTTGATAAACCCTATTTAAAAAAAAATCGTTTTGTGGGAATTTTATTAAAAATTGTAAGACGTTTTGCTAATAATATCTAATCAATATTCAGTTTCATTTTAATACGTTTTCACAAACAAGGAAGTGTTAATATGCTTTATTTACCGACGTTATTTAATGTATTAAATTTACAGCTGTATGCTGACGTGAAAGTATAGGAATTCGCCTTAAATTCTTTATATCAAGAAAACATCTACTGCGTCAAACTGTTCCTTTGGCTGCTTCGGATGCTACAATAATTTTAGCCTGGGCGTCGAACAATAGTTTGTTTTTAATTGTGACGAAAGATTATTTTATATAGCATCACTATGTATGTTGCTGCATGCATTAGGCTTACTAGTTTCATAATATTCATCAAAAATTTAGTCACTCTGATTAAAACAGTTTAGTACATTTTGTGTTTACTGTCTGATAATATAATTCCATTGTTATTCCATGGCCTGCGAAATGAGGAAATGCTTTTTCATTTCTACTGTCGTTTCTGATTATTGTTTTCCTATTGGCCTTAACAGAGATCGTAATAAAATAACTCTGATGTAGTTTTTATCCACAAAAACATATGAGAATTAACAGCTTCTCAATATGGGAAGTTAAATTTCATAACATCATCAAAAAATTTTTTTTTCTTTTTTGTAATTCTGTATATTTTGGTATAGGTGTTTTCTTAAGTTTGCACATATTCTTCAAAAATTTAATTCGCTAATATTTTTACAGGATATCTTTTTATTTAACAGTTCTGAAGTCATTACTTTCATAAACATCCTAACTTATTAAAAACTTTATTATAGAGAAAAATGGGGGATTTTTCCCAGATGATTTTTCAAGGCTTGTGGTTCAATAATTTTAGCATAGAATGTGCGAACACTTTGCAGAAAGGAAATTTTTAAAGTGTTTGCATATGGGTAGATAAGATGTTTGCATATGGGTATAGATAAGATATTTGCATACGGGTAGAGAGACAACTTAAGATGATTATTATGAAAAATTGGCAAGCACTGATAGGTAATAGATTCTTCCAGTTTAAAACAGTTGAAACAATCAGGGTCTTTAATAGGATATAGTACTGATAAATGAGAAGAATAGCTGTTATTATTATTCATAAGATTTGATTAAAACTCAGAGTACTCATTAAATTGAATGAATTTCTTTAATTAATTTATTTTCAGATGCACACGCTGAGCATGCGTTTCACGTTAATCTCGAATTTCCAAATGCTGCTTTTGATGATCTAGGTCACAAAGGATTTTGGACAATCGTTTATAATCAAGGATTTGAAGTTGTTATTAATTACCGCAAGTACTTTGCTTTTTCATCTTACAAACAGGACAGCCAAAATATTTCAACCAGTTATTGTAATCAAACACTGCCTGGCTGGAGTCATGATATTCTCGGAAAAAATTGGGCTTGTTATAAAGGATATAAAATTAACACATTTGCATCAAGTCAGAAATACTCTGAAAGTTTGAGGTAAGTAAAATAAAAAATTTAAAGGCAAAATTAAGTTTACTAATAAGAAAAAGTATTTGAAAGCATTTTTTTATATAATATTTTTATTATGATTAAAAATATTTA
>JAPDSC010107452.1:659143-687460 GCA_026290005.1 Latrodectus geometricus
TGTTTGAAAAAACGATATTGTGTCTCTCTTGTATCTATCTTTGTGATCGGGAACACAAGAGAAATCATATGCTTTTATACTGCATTGTCAAAGAAAGTCGAAGTAAATAGTCTCCACGCTGACATACTCCCAAACGTCGTCACATTATGCAATCAGAACAAGTCCATTCCTTCACTGATGTCCGTGTTGAGGTGGGCCGGCTATAGAAGGCAAATCTCATAATATCTTCTTTGATTTAGGCTTGGGAGGGCATTAAGATACAAAATGCTGCTCAGTAGAATCCTCAACTATAGATTTCATATTCATGTGACACTAGTTGCATTTTGGTCAGAGTCAATATCACAGAACTATAATCTACACTTTCGAGAAACAACGATCTACCTCTATCGAATTCTGACACTTGCTGGTAACCATTTTTCTTATTATTCGATGTACAATACGATATTCTGACAAAACGATTGTATGCTAAGCTATTTTAAAATGAGAAATACATTGCACGATTGTCCTTCTATTCACCGCTTTAGATGTCATTTGTCACTTCTGACTCGTCCAAATGCGTTAAAAAATGCGTGCCATTTACATATTTCAACTTCTATTCTTTAAAGTAATTTTGACAGATCATTCTTTCCTAGTTTAGTAGTTTTAATGGTTAGCAATGTATTTAAGCTTAGATTTCAGAAATTGGCGATGTGATATTGGAATGCCCTAATTCACCCCAAATTTAATGCATATACTTTATTTAGTTGAAAGTTTAGCTACCAATATTTTTATGGCATAATAAACTAATAGTATCTAGAATGTTTTTATATTTTACCGGTGACTTTAAGCTAAAGGATGAATTTAAACCGGAACAGCTAAAACTCAATATCGCGCTTTTGAAGATGTCTTCACTAATGCCGTGGTAGTCTATTTAACATGTTGGAATCAAATTCAGAAAACAATAAGATTATTATATATATATATATATATATATATATATATATATATATATATATATGGATTAATTATAATCTTCTACAACAGTCTTAATTATTATATCGAATCTTATCATTAGTTATTCCATAAGAAAAGACTTTATATTTGTTCCAATGGATTCAACAAAATTTTAGAAAAGTACAAATTAAATTCAAAACCAAATAATAAATAGTATTAAACTCTAGTTCTTAAAGCAATAAATCTCTTTTTTTTTTTTTTTTTTTTTTTTTTTTTGCATGTAAATAGTTCTGTCTGATCTAAAACAATATTTGCGTCTTTTATAAGTATCAACTTCTTTTTCACTATTGTGTTGCAAACTGGTTGTAATTGTAAAGAAAGAGAATACAAAATTGTATTAGGGATTAGAAAAATAAATACAGAGAAAATATACTTTGATAGTTATCAAATATGTTACATTAAAAATTATTTTTATTTTTAAATTAAGCAATGCACAATTGGCTGTATTATAAAGAATGATTTATATGTTTCAGTATTCCACCTCCAGCACCAGTTAATCGCTTTCTGAAAAAGACAGTTTCTTCACTTCCAGAAGCATTCGACTGGCGAAACGTGAATGGTATAAACTATGTATCGCCAGTGAGAAACCAAGGTATTCATATCTTTTGTACAATTACCCCATTAAAATAAAAATCTAAAATTCACATGGATTTTGTAGAAAAAACTGTTTTAAACCTAATAATCGTAATTCTAGCATTTTGCTGACATTTCTTTTCTGATTTTACACATATAAACTGTAAGAATATAAAAAGCAGCATATATGAGAAATAGACTGTGATAGCTTAAAGGTGTCGTTTGTTTTTGCACGCGGAAAATAGGAAATACAACATCTGATCCCACAAATGACCAAAGTGTATTGATCTTGCGTTATGTCTATTGCACCTCATTTGGCGTGGTATGAATGCTTGTACTGTTCTTATATAGCTAGCGAGTGCGAATTCCTTTGTGGGTGCTTCTGACTCACCTATGTACCAATATATTCTAAAGACTTTTAGTTTCATTGAGGTAGACGACCTATGATATGTAAGCATTTTTCTTGGAAAATCTTAGCACTTAGTAATACTGCACTTTAATTATCGAAATATTTGTTAGTTTAATAAATGGCTTAAATAGTTTCTAAATTGTAATTTTATGTTACAATTTACCACAAACCTCTTTGACTAGAAACTATAATAAAGTTTTTTTATATTGAAAAAATAAATTTTAACAGTAAACTTATTCATTTGTTCAAAAAAAAAAAAAAATGCATATTTGCAAATTAAAATACACTACGGCTGTTTTGAATAGTTATAAAAATACATACCAATTGATATAATAAATAAATAAAAATTAAAAAATTTTAAAACTTGATGAACTTGGCAAAATGTTTGAATTGAGTATCAGTCTTTTTTTTTTTTTTTTTTCATTGTTTCTCCCTAAGCTACCTATTTCTACAGGTCGAATGGGCCAAGTAGCCATTTGTCTAGTTATTTTGTACATAATTTTGAAGGATGCGATGTAACAAAGTAATTGATTGATTACGAATACTTGTGATACAATGAAGTTGATACCTAAATTCTTCTTCTCATTAACGGAAGCAATTTAAATCTAATGACTTCGAGCGCGCTACCAGCTTACTAAATTTACATTCGAAAAGTGGATATTTTTATCTTACCGTTTTATTTTAAATGATAACGGTGATAAAAATTATTTGCTTTAGTGAGTACTATCATGTACTGAAATTCTATCTAAATTAAATTTAAAAAAATAACTGGCGTTTCAACGTCTTGCTTAATCAGTTGATTAGAATGGTAAAGAAAATCGTTCTTTTATTAGAAAATTGCAGCCAAAATCTCTTCGGACGACTGAGGGGGAAAAAAAAAAAAAAAAAAAAAAATCTGGAATTATTAACATTAAGCTTTTATTTTTCATCCCATAATTTCAGAATATTTATTGAAAAAAAAATTCTTTAAATATGAACCTCTTATTTAAAATAAGCAAGTTATAAATAATTTTAATTTAGTGCATTTAAGAGGAGCATTAGGTATCACTGAAAGTGACACAATTCTAAAATTATTATTTTGCAAAGCGAGGGGAAAATCAAATTGCAATGCAATAAAAGAAGAGTAATAAAAATGCTCTTTCTAGGGCAAAATACGAAGCTAATTCGATATATTTTTACCACTTGTTTAAAAGAGAACAAATCTTAATGCAATGATAAACTCAAAATGTTTCCAATTTTTGAATTGCGTCATTTAGAAAATAAGTATGTGATATGTTAATTGTCAATATAATTCCGTATTTTACTTGGTTTTTACTTCAAAATTAAAAATTTCTTGTTCAAAGGGAGCTGTGGAAGCTGTTACGCATTTTCTTCTTTGGCGATGCTGGAATCAAGATTACGAATAATGACAAACAATACCCTTAAAGTGCAATTTTCACCTCAAGATGTTGTCAGCTGTTCGGAATATGCTCAAGGTATCTGGTTTCAAATGATATATTATTTAATTATAAACGAATTGAAAATATATATATATATATTATTACGGAAATACATCTTTTAATATCCGTAGAAAGTGTTTTATTCTTTACTAAAAATTTAAAATATACTAAACTTTAGGATCTAGTAATACAAAATATTTATGGACTTTTCTTCGAACACTGATGTACAAAACGTAAACAAAAGTTTTTTTTTCCCCATAATTCCATGAGAAATCATTAGAGAGACATAAAATTCGGAATTCAGAAACAGCATTTGGTATGAAAACGCAATTGCTTAAATAAGAATATAATTCATACAGTATGAAATAAGAAAAGGTTTTATTGAATTCTTAGTATCGTTATAGTGCGAAATTGATGTTTAAATTAAAAATGCAATAAAATATTGTAAGAATTATAATATTAGAGTTACAATTTATTTTAGGCTGTGAAGGTGGCTTTCCATATGTTATAGCTGGGAAATATGCGCAAGACTTTGGAGTATTACCAGAGCAATGTTATCCATATGAAGGTCATGATAGTAGTTGTTCTGGAAAGAAGTGTAAGAGATTTTATATTGCAGACTACAAATATGTCGGTGGATTTTTCGGAGGGTAAGAAAATATTAATAATTTATTTTTATGATTCGAATATAGGTCTCAGATAAATGCCTCTATATTAAAAGTGATGGCTCACCATAGCTTAATAATGCGGCATTTTTCTTAGGAATTGAAGGTTTTAAATACGATTTTTCAGACACCGTTCATCAATGGGAGATGGGAAGTATCCTTGTGCTTCTTGCATTCATTCTTGTCAAGATGGATGCTTAGTAACTTTCAAGTTTTCTCCCTTGCATCGTCAATATGATCTATTATTTATGAGAAATGAAAGGCAACATGCAATAGTTGCATGGTTTTCAGCTATAAAATTATGCACGTTAAATGGTGTCAAAAGTGATGGTCGTTAAAATTATAATATAATGGCAGTGACAAATACAAAACATGCACCAAAAAAAAAAAAAAAAAAAAAAAAAAAAAAAAGTGCATGCTGAGATCAACAAAGCGCTCAATTGATCTAGTGATAAGATCGTGCTCTTCTTGGCTCGATTCCAATCATTGTTGAGCAATGTAAAATATGTACTGCAGGCGCAATTATCTTTGTAAGTGTTTGGAAATATGTTGGTTTTCTTCGTGAATAGCTATGAAAAATTTCTCATGAATACAGGTTCTATATATAGAAGCTATAAAAAGTCTTCTAAGTAAATATTATATGTGTGTGATAAATGCTTAAAATAATCTTACTAACAACTCTCATTAAATAGGATCTACTATACGCGGTGTTGATGCCTTAAAAACACATTTCTCCTATCATTATTAAAGATAGAACAGTATTCCTGATAAATATTTTACAATGTTTTTTCAAATTATTAAAAATTAAATTAATACTCTTAAGAAATTTTAACTGCACAATTAAGAGAAAATTGGGAAACAAAATTATTAACCTAAAGACTCTTAAGATTGGAAATACAACCGATCTTTAAATTGGTATTTTTCTCTCGATCATTTCAATAAATTTACCCTTACATACTGCAATTCTTCGGTTTTCAAAAACTATCAAAATATTATCATAGAGATATTCATAAGTCTTAAAATGTATTTTTTTCTTCCTAATAGCCGGCCATTTAGTGAATTTCATTCTACTTAATCTTCATTCTATCTTTGGCTCATCAAGGGGGAATCGATAGCAATTCATGTGGAGAGACACCCCATAGGTCTCTCACCATTACCCCAAAATAGGTTACAACTTCACAATTTAAAAGCCGAGACCAAGCAAGATTCAGACTTCACCTCCAGCGGTATCGTTTCACATGAAGGACGTTGCGACCACGACCTGTCTTTCATGCCAAGTGACGGATCTTCAGTTAGGTCGGGAGTAGAACTCACTGCTTCTGGTAATAAAAAGACTCCCTTGTCAATCAGGTCACCGTGGCCTAGTTTTAAAAACGATATCCTATGATACATAATATGAATACGTAATTCTAAGCCATATGAGCATGTGCATATGTCAAAACGACATCAAAATAATACCCCTCAAATAAATTAAACATTTTAGTTTGTTCTATTTTATATACATTTTACAAATTATGATATTCTTAATTACAAGAGTGTAACTTGTGGAAACATTTTATATCATAAGCAAGTAGTTAAACTACCACTGTTTCCGGAAGAGAGAGAGAGGGAAAAAAAAGGTAATATCAGTATAAATTATCGTTTATTATATAACTAAGCGTGGCGTCATAGGGAGAATGACATTCACAAAATCTGTTAACCCACGTCTTATATATTATATAAGAATGTAAAAAATGGATTAAATGAAAACACAATTCAAAAATAAATTACTAGTATGAATTTAAAAATAATTCGTATATGCATTATATTATGCTATAAAAAATTTCGCAGTAATGAATTATAAAATTGAATGAAAACAGAATTCTTAAAAGCAACAACTGCAAACTATACTTAGTATGCAATCTTCAATATATTTCAATGTTTGAATTCAAAAAATATTTTCTGAATTTAATTATAATCTAAATAGTGCATGTATGCCTGGTCATTACATACTTATTCTAGATGTGAACTACACATTTATCTGGGGATACAGTTTCACATTTTAGACCTTGATACAATTAACGATATTTTCACTTTTTAACACACTTGTTACCCATCAAGCTGCTGTAAGATATATATATGTATAAATTTTTTTCAAACCTAACACCATTTTAAACATACATAAACACCACATCAATAAAAATACTGCGACGTACAAAATTTAACTTTTGAATACATAATGGATAACCTTTTCTTCCGAAAGTTATGGTGAATTCCAGATTTTATCGTTTGTTGATCCATGTCTCTCCTCCCAAAATAAATGCAGAATTTTTTTAGCAAATATATAATAAACTTTTCTATGTTAATATTAAATAAGTAAGTTTCATTCTGTGTTATTTTCTCTAATAGATGCAATGAAGAGTTGATGAAAATGGATCTGGTGAAAAATGGCCCTTTAACAGTAGCTTTTGAAGTATACCCAGACTTCATGCTCTACAAAAGTGGTATCTATCATCACACGGGAGTAAATTTAAGATTCAACCCTTTTCATGAAGTTAACCACGGAGTGCTGATTACTGGATATGGCGTCGATAGTGGAACAGGAGAGAAATATTGGATCGTGAAAAACAGTTGGGGTACTGGGTGGGGTGAAGAGGGTTATTTCAGAATCAGAAGAGGCAATAACGAGTGCAATATAGAAAGTATGGCAGTTTCAGCAATTCCCATTCCTTAACTATAGCAAGATAACTTGCAACTACAGTGAAGTTGCCTCTTAAAATATGTAATATAAAATTTTTTGCTTGTTTATTATAATTTTAATAATTATAAGTTGATTCTGATGACTTATAAGTTTCGAAGTAATTTACATAAATTATATATTTATACTGTTTAGGACGTGTGGAATGTTCTCGTTTGTTTTAGGTATTAATAAATAAAAAAAAATGTTTAGATGTGATTTTTTTTTAATTTCTTGAATTTCATACATAATTGAAAAAAACAAAACAATTATAAATACTCCACAATAGCCAAGGTATGCTGTAAAAGAGTAGAATCGTGCAATTTACACTACAAAAGATATTGTACAGTAAATATGAGAATTCCTTTAATAAAATGCATATAAAAATACATAATTTTGTTACAATAACTGTCAAATATGAGAAAATGCAGTGTTTAGTAATTATATAACTATTTTAAATGTTTAGTTTGTCCCACTCAGTCTTTTTCTCCACATGAAGGTAATAACTGAATAAGACACAGTTTAAACTAATTCTTGAATAACTGCAAATAATCTCTACAAAGGCTGAAGTCATTCATTTTTGTCATATAGAAATAGAAGACTTAAGCTTTAACCATAAAAATGCTTATTAAGCGAAACATTTTAGAAAAGCTTACAGTCATTTATACTATGTACTCATTATCAACAAAATTTTTATCAATTCTTCCTCATTAACCTCAAATAACATTTTTGCATAATGTGTCAAATTATTTTGACAAAATTTTAATATTATATTGACCTATGTTTTTAAAGTTCAGAATTTTAAATCTATTCATGCTCAGACACTTTTCCAGATATTGTAACTATGTTTCAATAGGATTCAGTGAACAAACCAATCAATCAATAATGGGAATTTTGTTAAAACACGCACACAAAAAAAAAAAAAAAAATTTGTATTGATAAGTAGCAGTGTTTTGTAAAAGTCGAGTATACAGGTATGTTTAACAATATGACTACAAATGCTGATACAATATTTTTTTATATTTCCGATCTTTATTACAAAAGTTATTAACATCTTAACATTTGAATTAAAGATTAAACTGTATGTATATATATATATATATAAAAATTATTACACTATAATTTAGCTAATATTTGGCATAATTTAGATTTCCTTTGGAATGTCATGCCAAAAAAATAGCTCTATGCATTCGCGACATGTAGACTTAATTTTTTCACCGTTCTTGATAAGCATTTTCCAAATACTTTACACATATATACCCCTTTTATAATTTTGTAATGCTAAGTACCTTTTTCAAAAAAAAAAAAAAAAAAAAAAAAAAAAAAAAAAAAATGAATGTATTTTAATAACAATCAAAAATATATTTCTTAATGTTTTTTGACCTACATAAAATAATAAAAAAAGAGAAATAAAATTATTCAGAATAAAATATAAATAATATATTGTAAGTTAACATTTACTTGGTTCAACGAGAAGAATGAAATGTTTGTGCTGCTTGTTTATTTTAATCTCAGATGTGGTTCCCCTTCCACGTCCAATAGTCAGTTCCTTTTATTTGTAATGCTGAAAAAGCAACTTTACATAAACATAAAATTGGAACAAGCAAGATGTATTTCAGAACTTTTTCTGTTAAGACCGGATACTCTTTTTTGATCACAACTTTCATGTTGCACCACCTCATTCTTTCATTTATTTACTGTGTAGTTAAATCTGTGTACCATTTACACATATTCAGTTGAAAAATAGCAAATGAAATAGTATCTTTATCATTGGTAAATTAAAAATGTCAACAATTTTTTTCAATATTTAAAATCAAAGAATAATATTTGTCAATTAAAATTCACAAGTGACAGCAATTTGTTTGGCATATTTTCTTCCATTTTTAAATCATCAAAAAAAATATATATATATATATATATATTTTTTTTTTCAAACAATTTGTTTTTAATATAATACTTTAAGATTAAAGTGAAAAAATTTTCAAATAAGCAATTTCAAATACATGAAAATCTTAAAGCTTCCTTATAAAGTATGAGTGCAAAAAATAAATATTTTACTTTTTAAAAGAATTGATAATTGAAAAATAAAAATGAAGAGAAGAATCGCTATTTCAGGGAAAGAATATTATTATTGATGAAACAAAAATTTTCATTTTCACATAGTTGCAAATATAATTTTAAAACTTGAGAGAAACATTGGCTTCAGAACATTTTGGGTCACAAGCTTTATTTATTCATTTCCCGGTCATTTGGTACACTGCAATTAGGATGAAATTTTTAAATACTATATTTTTCACAATTTCTATGTTCATATCTTTTCATTGCTTTTATGGATAAAGAAGAAAAATTTTTAAACAAAGTATTACTTATATTTATTTAATTTTATAAATTATTTACAGAATCCAAGTTTTACTTCACTTCACATGTATGCAGAAAAAATAATCTATAATAAGCCAAAAGGTAGGTTGTATTGAAATGATTTTGACTGGTAGAAAATATTTTGTTTGTTACCCTAACTCAGTTGGTAACCACATATTCTTTTAACTAGAAAAAATAATCAACTTTTGCACTGCAATTTTATATAAAAAGATGTTTTATTTATTTTTTTTATTAGATATCAATGATTATGAAAATAATTTTTTTGTTAACTTGTGAATGTTTTATATAAGTGTTGTGCTTCATATCAAAATTTATACTAGACTTACATAAAATTGAATTCATAAATAGCATAAAAACAAAATATTAAAATAATTATTGATGAGTTTTGTTAATCAGAGCTTTATTTTTGATAAAACAAAGCTTTAATTATTAAAATTGATTAAAAAAAAAGTAGAATATACAAAGATATTTGAAAAGTATAAAATTTGCTAAGCAATAGTAGCACCTAATATAAATTAAACTTTATGAATTACAAGGAATAATGAAGTTTGCTTTCTTTCTGTATTAAAAATAAATATTTTATTTAAATTAAAATAATCTTAAAAATGTTATTTATCACCAATTTTCTTTTCTTGACCCATAAATAAGTACTGGCAATTTTGAGCAGTAAACAAATTAAACTAATAAAATTTGGTGATAAAATTTTACCACATACAAAAAATATATAAAGAAATTACTTTAAGTTTCAGCAGAACTTTAAAACTAAGCATGTCAAATAAGTACTGTATCAATGTCCTATAATGAATATTATAATTGCTAATAAACAATATTTAAAGGATACATAGTACAATGATAGTTCCTCATTCAAGTTTTTGTGAAGTCCTTGAAATATAAGTAAACTTCTTTTGGTATTGATTTTACAAGGTACCAAAAGAAAGACACCAGGTTCAATACGGGTTATTGTTGAAAAACAGGATATTAATACCATTCTTATGCTTTCTGCATTGATGCTAAAAAATTATCCACATTATTTTTTTCTTAGCAACAGATGTGAATAAGTACCACTATCTGTAACATGTGCAGGCATTGTTACAATTTGGAACTTATCAATAATAAAATTTTAACACTACGATTTTATCAAAATTTTACAAATAATCCTTAATAATTGATTTAATATAAAAACAGCAAACTTTTTTAGTTCACAAATAACATTATAATTTGTTATTGCAAAAGGGCACATTATACAAATGGATGTTGCATTATAAACAACTTGAAATGAGAATTTATGATTGAAATGAAGAAACCACAAGTAAAAGAATTTAAAAAATTATCTACAAATCAATCGCTCACATGCAATACTAATTTACTGAAATTTCAGTAAACATTTGGGAATTGAATGAACAAAGTGTGAACTGAAGGATATATAAAGCACTAACCATTCAATTATTAAATAAGCTAGTAGTTTACAAAAGAAACAGTGTTTATATCCACTAAAAAAATAATAAAAACATTGATTTGCAAAAGTTGTAAGAAGTGAGAGAAAACCAGAAACAGTCAATAACATATCAGAATTCAAAGATATCCTCTCAGAGATTGCACAGCAAGAAGACGAGTGCCACATTTAAGACTACTTGGATTCTAATTAAAATATTAGATTTGCTAAATCTTTATAATCTTAAAACTATCTAAAAAAATTGTTTAATCTTTTATAGATAGTCATAACCAGATTTTGAAGGGTTCATATATTGCACTTAACAAAAGTAATTTTGTTTAATCCTTTATCTTCATAATGTAGAAAAATTTTTATAATATTATATGAATATTATGTAAACTGACTTATTTTAGTCAGTAAACATTCATAAATTAACATTTTCAACACTCCTCACAAACTTATTTTCATTTCTTTTCTTAAGTAACGCATCTCTTTTCTGAAGTAATGCATTGTATCACAAGAGTTAAAATTTGGTAACTGATTGATGTTCCCCAGTACGATTTAATTTACTGCATGTCATGCTCAAGTGGTGTTTCTATGCAATCATTTGTGTTGATGCGTCATTTTCATCCCAAAATACTTTTCAAATGAAGTTGGTTACACATTGATTTTAATTTAATAGCAATTAATCAAAAAGTTAAAAAAAATTGTTTCCTTTAATTTTAAAAATATTTTTGTAGCATGACTCCGAGGCAAATAATGAACTACTAAATAAAATACTCTCAATTTCCTAATTTTTCGTTTACTGAGAAATATATAAAACAGCATAGCTTCATTCATTTTTTTTTTTATTAAATTTTTTATTTTGTTCTCTTTAATACAATAAAATCTGGACTTGTCTACTAATGTGGAAGTAAAATTAACAATCTTATGCAATTATTCTCATTAACTGGTAACTTGCTAGTGAACAAGCTTTAATAAAATTTTGGCAACAGTTAAAAATTTTAAATACTTACAATAATTCATCAATGAACATTAAGTTTCTCAAATAAAATTTTATTTCAAATTGCTAAACTGTGAATATAGAAAAAATTGAATGAAACATCAATTTATTGAATTTAAACTAATATAGTACTAAGCCTTTACAATAAATATTACATGCAAATTGAAGTATTATCATTTTATTAAATGTTGACTAAATAACTATAGTATTTCTTTATGGATAAATTTCAGAAGTTAAAATGCAACTTTACATAATGGTTACAAAAAAAATTTAAATTCTAGATTATATGTATGGGAACTTTATATGACTAACATTATGAGCAAATCTTTTAATATTAAAATATTAGAAACTTAAATATGAATTAACTTTTGAATTACTTAGATTATGAGCACATGCATTATCATCCAATAATAATTAAATGAAGAAGCAAACTTAATATACAGATAATAAAAACAGTCAAACCTAATAACCAGTTTTTAAGTATATAAATTTTTCAATTCAATAGCTTTTAGCGGAAAAAAAAGCACAAAAATGCTAAAATAATAAAGCCAGAAGAGAAAACTTTCAAGTCTCTTTCCAAATTTAATTAAATCAAAAATTATGTACACAGTTATTTTTTTCATAATTATATTTATTTAAAAATCTATAAAATATTTTCAAAAGGAACTAATTGAAAAAAATCACATTTTAAAATCACAAGATTTTTAAAAATAAAATAGTTAACATTTATTTGACAATTATTGCTATTTACAGATTAATTATACTTTCTGATGGCACATAATAAAAACCAAGTACATTGAGCAATTAAAAATAATTACATGTAAATAAATAAAAATATACTTCCATTATGCAATAAATAATCTAACATGAATATTTAAAATGTTAACAACCATTACACATTGAAAGTAAAATCTTTCTTGTAAAATGTTACATACATAACAAACTATTAAAAAAATAATCTATTACATTCAAAGCATTTCTCTAAAAACTTTGTCACAGTTCAGGAATGGTTAAAATTTTAAAGTTTCATTAGCTAAATTTACCAAACTGATAAAATTATATTCTTAATCTTTATATATGTTCTGGAACAGTTTGCAGAGCTTCTTCAGTTGAGCGTTGAAGATCACAATTCTGAAATAGAGAAAAATGTACTTAATATAAAATTTTAAATTCATTTTAAATTAATATAAAATAAAATGAATTCACTATAATAGAATGCAGCTATGAATAACAATCATAGAAATACGTTTAGTTTTCAATCACATAAAAATGATTGTACATACAGACAGTAACTTGATTACATCTATACCATAACCTCAAAATACATATGCAGTTACAATTGAAATATGGGTTATTTTATAAAAAAAATAAATTTCTAACTCTGAAATTACCTTGCTTTAAAATTAAAATATCTTATTAAAATTTTAATATTTTTAAAATTATAATGAGAAGCAATGCAAATTTATCAAAAGAAATTCAATATAAGAAATTTTAAAGCAAGTTTTCAGGTATATTTTAATTTATAGAATATATGTGAAAACAAATTAATAAAACATAAAGCAAGATTTAAAATGAAAAAATTAACTGTACCTTTAAATATAGCAGTGAAATACTGCTGGAGTTTTCAAAAGACTAGTATTACACAAATGCTTTTAAATTAACATATTGAAGAGTTTAGAAGGGGAAAATAAAACCATACTTAAGTCTTCAGTTAAAAGAAAATAATAGTTCTCACTACATAATTAAACTTTTTACATTTTTCTGATTCATAGTTGACAAGAGAAATATTTTCTATTAAATGCTTGCAGTGTATCTTTATTTTAAGAATAGTAGACATTTACAGTAATTTGATAACATTTATGTTTTTTTTAGAAAAAAATATTACTGCTAATCATGTAAAATTCTCAGCCCAAATGATTAGATACAATAAAATTGGAGACAAGAAATTAAAAGAGAAACTTTATTGTTGACAAAAACTAACAGATTTAATTACACTTCACTGATACATTACAAATCACTTATTTTACAATAAAATAAATAATTTTACATGGTTATACAAAAATAACATACATATGAAAACTTTCACTTAAGAAAATAAAAACACTTAATCTCAATGAATTTTTCAATAATGACAACTTTTTCTACCACTTAAAATCACAGAAACAATTAAATGTTCCACATATTTATATTTTTATCAAATGCAAGAAATTAAATAAATATATATGTAAACAAAACATGCATTTATAATATATTTTTTGAAACACTGTAATTAAAATAAACCATAAAACAAAACACATCTAAATATTTTTTAAATAACTTTCAGTTTTAAGGAATATAATATTTTCTAATTCAACATTATGATCTGTAATTCAATAAGAAATAGTATCAACAAGAGTAAAATATATAATCTCTTCAATACATCACATTAAAAACTAAGTACACACTCATAGTTATATTTAGTATTAATAGTGTTAAGAATATCTATAATGCTGGATTATAATTGTACTAAATCCTGAATAAACTCAGAACACAACAAAAATATGCAATTTCATTATCTCTGAAATAAATACTGGTTATTTATTTAAAAATATAAAATTTAAGCCTAAACAATTCACTTATATCACTGAACTATTACAAGATTAGGACAAAAAAATTGAAGCCAATAAGAATATTTTTACTTCATAAAAAAACTAAAATATTTTTTTCTATGAAAAAGTTCCATTCAAAATATTGATTTTGAATTAATATGCAATTAATTTGCTAGTAATAAATAATGAATATAGTATAGTTAAGTAGAATTACCAGAAACTATTTCCCACATGAAACAGAAAGGTTAGAAGAATTAGGAACAAAATATAAATAAAATTGATAAAAATATTTAATTTTGATTGTATTAATGAATTTAATATAAATTTAAATTAAAAATATTTTCCTCTTCTTAAGCTTGGTCAAAATTTGAAATGAATTATAACTAAATTTCTTAAAATAGTGTATTAGAAGTAAGACAAGATTAAGCACACTGAATTTAGTATTTTTAAGCATTAATTTCTTTTGATGCTTTTAACTATATTCACAGGTAAGTCAAAGACATAAAAATAAGTTGGTTTAGTTAACAATTATAACAGAAGGGCTAATTAGACTGCAACCTATAATTTAAGGTCAATACCAAACCATTAGACACCCAAGCCCAAAGTAGAATTTGAACTCATGAGTTGCTGAACTAAGGTCCACAGCAGTAACAATTCCTTTAGCGCAGCTTAGGATAAATAAGTCCAAAGTTAATTTTATTTAATACTTTAAAATAACGAATATATTGAAGCTTTTTTCATAAAAAATTAACATAATGAGGAAATCTTAGTATTTATGGTGTTCAAAGTTTATAAAAATAAAAAAGAACACCTGAAGTGAAAATTAAAAAAACAATGCAAATATAAACGATCTAACAGAAGTAAAAAAATGTAAAAATCCAAAAAATAGATAAAAACTTTAAAACCTTATGACAATTTCTTTGTCAAAATATAATCTTCTAAAACATTCGTTAAAGATTTTACAGAAAGAATTAACAGTTTGAGATTTCAGAAACAAAACATCAGTACCCTGATTAATTAAGGAGAAAACATTCTACAATTCTTACAACTTAAATTCTCAAATGATTCACACAAAGAGGGAATGACAAGAAACTTAATTTGCATTTTGAATTTAAACATAATATTGCACTCTTTCACTTCTTTATTAAATAGAAGGTTGGAAAACTCATTAATATATACATATGACATTTTTCCCTGTTAATGTAGTAAATAATAAATATATTTTAATGATTGCACTTAATTATTGTATCATATTTTTGAAAAATTGAAATAGAAGGAATAAATCACAAAAAATCAAGTCAATATCCACAAAATCAACTTAATAGAAAATATTATAAAAATAAAGCTCCCAAAATTTCACTAGAAAAATTCCAGTTTCATAAAATGACTGGAATGTAAATTAAATATTCAAATCACAGAAATCAATCTATACAAAATCCCTTTACAAAGAGGAATATTTCTTTCTATGATGCTATTCATGAAAATATATTAATTTTTAATATATGTATTAAATCCACAAAATTTATACATTCCTATCTTTTCACCATTGGCAACATTAGAAAAGTATTTTGTATAGTAAAATTACCAAAATAGTACATAGGTAGAATCTGTATAATAAATGGAAATAACCCTTGAAAGTAGAAAACGGCAAGTTTGAATATGAATTTTCAATTTTAAAAATTTAGCTGCAACATTTACATAAAACTTCAATAATCACCACAAACATTTTTTGTTTTCACAAAAGCTAGTTTTTGTTGTGGATAAATGAAATTATAAACTTACAAATAAATTTGAATTTTCTAAAAACAATCTTTCTATAAATAATATACATACAGAGATAAACAGCACAAAATAAAATCTCATATGCTTAGAACAATGGTTGAAATAGTGAGATTCAATTCTCCACAGGTTTTCACAGTATTAAGACTGTTCATTCATAGATTTTCAATGCATGTCATTTAATAAACTGTTGTAGTAGCATCATACAGAAAATATTTTTTATCGTCACATTCTTTTACTTTTATTCCTAAATCATCTTTCAATTCTTTAAGCTTGAATTTTTCATCAAGAAACCCAGGAACCTACAAAATAAATTTACTTTATGTTATGTCAAACAAAGTAAAGGGTGAATAAAATCGATGGAAAAAAGCTCAATTGAACACTAAATGGAGCAAGTTAGCTTAAAATAAACAAAGCTTCTACAATCATGCATTGAAGCATCCATTATAGCACAAAAATGTATTAATAAGTTAACAGAAACAAACTAGGACAAATTTTTATCGAACATTTAAGTAAAGTTGATGAAACGATACCTTAAAAAGAAACCACATTTTCAACATAACTGAATATTACATAGAAGCTAGTTTTGTTAATTTATAATTAAAGTACACATTCTAAGAAAACAAAAAGTAATGGAATATTGCTTAATATTCCGCTGAAATGTTACAAGTGATAGTTTTGGAAAATTTTAGCTTTGAAGAATCAAAGTTTAAGCATGAAGAAAAAAACTGAATGATAGTTTGAAACAAATGGTTCAGAGAACAAAATTCTTGATTTTAAGAAATTTGGGAAAGTTATATAATTAGAAATAGAAAATATTAAAAATACCTAAAGTTAGATTTTCACATTTTTAAATGTTTGATGATTTAAAAACAAATATTTCAGCCATAAATAGATGCAATAATTTTAATATTTACATAAAATTGTAATTTAAATTTCACATACAAATAGATAATGCAAGACAATCTGTTTGGAGTAAAACTAAATTAATTTAGCAATTAGCAAACTGAAAAGTTTGAAAGCGATGGATTTAAACTTACATTCTACATCCAATTGTCTCCTTGAAGAGGAACATACTCCATACTCCAAGGTTTGAGGTAGAAGTCTAAAAATAATCTAAAATCAAAAGTTACAGCGCAAAGTTCAAATTCACTAAGAAACCCGACAATTCCACACATTATGAAAAAGTTTGAAATGAATAACAAAAAATACTGGCAAGTACTTTAGTTATTAACATATGGAGAATTTCTTAAACAAAAGTCAGTTTTAATTGCTATTCATTTTTGTTTCTATTTTAAAAATCAATCTCTGAAGCTCTTATCAGACCAATTTTTTCAAGCAAAATTTTAAAATAGTAAAAACGTCATATGATTTGAAGTCTAGCTTGGAATTTTTAATCCCATGAATAGAGAATCTTTTTCACAAAAGTTAAACTTTAAAGTGATAAAAGTAACATTAAGAGAAAAATTTAATAAGACTGGTAAAGAATGTTCAAATATACTTTACAAGTGATTGTGAGAAAATTATTTTAAATTCAAGTATGGATATGTACAGGACAGTATAACAAGTACTCAGTGAACATGAAAGTAAATTAATTAATGAACTCCTTTAACGTTCACTTCCAAATTTTTACTTAATGCAGTACACCTTAAACTATGAAATTATAGCAAATAAATGAAAAAAATTTCAGCACACTTTACAAGCTACATTTTAAAAGGTAAAAACTATTTTATTATGGAATATAATTTTTGCCAACTTTTAGTATTGCCAACCAAATTACATCCTAACAAAATATTCAAATGACAATTCTATGACAACATTTCACATAGAGTAAATATTACCTACATTCCTGTGACTTATAAGCAATCTCCAAAATCTAATCATTTTCTTAAATTTAAAATAAGGGTAAAATTTTAATAAATTCAAAAGCTATATTAATTAGAACTTCTAATATTTACTCCTTTTTTGTTTTACATTTTATATCAAATGAAACAAAAATATTGTTTTATATATTTTTAAGCATTTCCACTAATTACACACACACACACAAAAAAAAAAAAGTGGGGCGGTATAACAATTATTTAACTAGGCATTTTCTATACAAAGGTCCTATTTAATCACAACCTGTTTTAAATGTAAGAATCATGATATACATTTATGGTAAAGCTGGGGATCAACTACATGAAATGATCACATTTTTACTAGAATTAACCGATTAAAATATCTAATATTATTAACATTAAATAACATAATCTCATTTTAAAAAATTATAATATTGAAAGATCTAACAGATATTTCTCATTGCAGGGGTCATTATTTTCAGTTATCACATAAACTCTGGCATACTCCCCCTACCTGTGAGTAATGTTAGAATTCTTATATCTATTAGTGATATTAAATCAAAACACAATTATTGCTGATTAATCATTAACTTAAATCTTTTAAATAATAAAAGAACTTTTGGAGAAAGAGAGAGAGAGAGAGAAAAAAAAAAAAAAAAAAAGATCAGATTCTTTGTAAATTTAGTTTTATATATATATATATATTTCAAGGTTCTATATAACTTAAACTGTAAATAATGATTTTATTTTTCCTTAATATAAACTTAGATAAGAAAAAACAATTATACATTAGAACAAAATTTTACTATAAAATATTCATAAATGAATAATTTAATCAATTCTGAATATTTTTTCTCTTACTTGCTAAGATAATAAAAACATTTTAAAGATTTAAAAAAGCTAAAAAAGACATAATATACAGAAAATCCCATTTATAGTTAAATACATTTTCAAATAGCATTCTGGAGTAAGCATATTTAATTTTAAATAAGCAGCTTTTATCCTAATATTCATATTATATCTTTTCATCCTAGGTATTTATTAAAAATTTCATTTTAAAATAAAAATTTTAATATCTAGTTAACTTATAAAATAATTAATGAAAAAATTAATCACTCTTTAGATTAGAATAATTTTTAGTCCTTTAATTAAATAAATCAGATTAATATCAAATGCATTATTGCTGATTAAACTGTTAAATACAAATTAATTAAAAAAATAATTAAAGCTGTAACTTCCTCTTCAAACTAAAATATTTTCATGTGTAAAGAGAAAAAAAAAATTGTTTTTACTTATATTAGTCAACATTTGTTCATGTGTGCTTAGTTTCTTTAATTGAAATAGCAATTTCATTAGTACTCTCATTTGAAAAGTTCTTTAGACATTTATTACCCATGTTGAACATTAATTTCTGGCATTTGTCAGGCAACTTATTAAATTGGAAAACAAAATAAAAGAGCTATTACTTTTAGATCAATATCTACATTAATTGTACCTATAAATAATTATAATAGTAACACTTAATTAAGAAATTATAATTGTAACTGCTTTTAATTGAAAATTTACGCATAAAAGTTAGAATGCATTTAAAAAATTTAATTTATATATAAATGAATGTAGTTTAAATAATTTTTTTATATCTAAATATACAAATCAAGAGGATTTGGAAATTACATAACATTTTGCATTCAATGTTTTCTCTATGAAATGAGGATAACACATATTAAACCATAATTTTTTTTTATAGACACTTTATAAAAAAATTAGGTTTAATTTGTTATGAATATTAGATAACTTGTACTAAAAATGCTAAGCTTAAAAAAAGTTCAGTTTATTTAAATGCGAGTTTTTATGTTCTACTACATTAAATACACCTGCTTGTTTCTACAAAACTAATATACAAAATTTCATGATTTTACATACTAGTGACTGCTCTCTATGGTCCCCTAGACCCAATAAATTTAATTTCAATTTACATACAAAAATATTGAAAAATATTTTCTTGTGAACTCATTTTTAAGTATCTTTTATATGATTTATTATACTTTTCTTCCAATTTTTTTTAAGATTGAGAAATTGGATAGATGTTTATATTTGAGGATCACAAATTATTAGAATTGTGGATAACTAACCACATTGCTCATGTTGAAATACATGATTTTTTTTTTTTTTTAGTTAGCTTGTGAGGAATTTTCTACCTTTAATCAAACTACACCTTACAATCTATGAATAAAAATGTAATCAACAGTTTCAAGTGAAAATACCATAAGGTGCTTTTGAAAGGATAGGTCATGGCTAGGAATCACTTTATGAAATTGGCATTCTATGTGCAATGCTCTTGCTAATCTATGCATGGAATGATGTTGCATGGAAAATGATATCTAGACTATTCTGATATGCAGCCATATGAAAGTAACTACTGTAAAAGAAAAAGTCAAACATTTTTCTGGAGACTTAAGTGAAATTATTTATCTATAAATTAAGACAAAGAAACCTACAACAGTTGCTTGAAATTTTGTTAATATGGACTCAGATGTAATTTGCAAGTATCATATGGTTAAATGAATTCAGAACATAATGAATGAGGAGGAAAAAGAATTTTCAGATATCAAACAAATTTTATATACAATGTTGCTATCATCTTCAAAACAATCTTGTTAATAATTTATCTGCTTAAGTTTAAAAAAAACAGTGAAATATTTTACTATTTTGAAAAATGTAGAAAATGCTTTAAGTTTCAAAATAAAGAGAGGGGGGGGGGAAGTTATTTTGCCGGATTTTTCATCAATAAAGTGAAATTAAAAATTGTTTTAACTATGAATTTTATTTTATATATTTCTTATATAATGCATATTACATGAACTCAAGTAGTATATTGTTTATAAGAAGAATACTTTGGTAAAATAGCATTAAGATTTTTTTTAATTTATGGACTTCAGTTTGTAAAAACGATTTTACTGGTTCGTATGAGTTCATAAAGAATGAGTGTTGACACATTAAAGTTATGAAATGAAGTACATCTGTTGTCAACTACTTTGCTATTTTATAATTAAGTAAAAATACAGAATAACAGATTAATCTGTTATTCACTATATTATACAATTATTCCTCAAGTTATCTTTGACAGATTTTTAAATTTTAAAATTGTTAAACGATGACAATATTACTCAATTTCTTTCAAATTTTGATTTCTGTAGATATAATTAAATACATCTTTTCTCTGAATACTTACCTTATTTCAATAAAAATATTACATATTTCAGATTCAAATTTCACTCGTTTTTCATTAATAATGAAAGACCACACACTAAAGACATTTAACTACATAACCATTCCAAAGTAGTTCAGATTGGTGATTTTGAGGACTCTCAGAAATGTGTGTGTTTTACAATTCAAAGATTAAATATAAATTATTGAAGTAGATATAAAATTGTTAAAGTATAATTATATGGGTACACATAATAATATATAATTAAATTTTTTTATCACATACATTTAAATATACAATAAATACAAAATTTGGAGAATTTAAATTGAATCAAAATTTAATTCTCAAACTTAAATTCCATGCTTGCATCAAAAGAGATAAATCAATTGTGAACTATAACTGCTTTTGTCACACAAGAGTTACTATAAACAGTTGTCTGTTATGCATTTTAAAAGTACAGGTTATTATTTATTTATTTTTTTAAAGATACTATCAAAGATGTGCAATACTGACTGGTTTTACCCATGGAAACAAATGAAAACAAAGAAATTATAAAACCCACTTCAATTCGAGGTTCCCTTAGTTGTGAATACACATTTGATATATCAAAAAGCTAAAATATCATATATATTATCTCACAAAATAACTAATATGTATAAGAATTCTCATTCATAAAGCATAGACGAATTTAAAATTCAATTATTTTCTTAATTTTCTCAAAAAATTATAGAAGCTTCTTCATTCATACAGTTAAAGTTTATTCTTGAATACAATATCTTCAAAACTAAGTTATAATTTGAATTTTAAAGACCTGAAGTTTCTTCTAATTCCACAGTAAATTAAAATTGTAAGTATTTTACAACATGTTACACGATTCAAGCTATCAAGTACTTGCAGTATGAATCTAAATTAAAGCTAGGATTTAATGGTAAAATTACAGACTACAATATATTTAAAGCATAAGCCAACAATTCTTTCAATATTTCAAAGATTATAGAATTTGCCTTAAGTAAATTTGCAGAAATGTCCACCCATTTGTACATAATGGAAAATTAAGAAATATATTCTTAGGTTAACTTTCAATAACAATTCATTTACTAAAATATCAAAGCAAAGATTTTAAACAGAAAAAGAAACATTAAACAATAAAAAGTACATTCAAATTATATGTATATATAAATAAATACATATATATTTGGATAGCACAAAAGTATGAACAGAGGAAAATATTTAATAAGTTTAGTAGAAGAGAACTTGGTAGAATCACTGTCAAAAAAGATGCTTTGCAATGATTAATTTTGCAAAGAACCAATTAATACATATCTATTAATTTATTTTAATCTTAAAGAGTATTTTGCAGTTGAATTAAAAATACATTAAAAAAAGAAAATTTAATTTTAATAAACTATTTAGCATATATAAAGGCAGATATCTAAAAATTATTAATCATGACAAGCTATCAAAGGTTACAACAAGAAAAATAAGCCTTGTTTTCTAAATCAATTTAAATTCAGGTCTTAGCACAATTACTTAACATTAGATAAAAAATTATTAAAAATTTCAAAAGACAATTTTCTTCTTAATTCTTTACATTCATGTTGTAGAACAAAATCATTCTAACAGGCATGTTGTAGAACAAAAATTGAAAATGTGGTTTCTTTAAGAAATTGAAATATTTTATAAAGTCAAATGCAAATAAAATCATACCTCTAAAAATTAATTTTACGCATAAGAACATAAGTAATAAATACACAACACAAAAAGAGCAATTTTCGATTGTGTGTACACAAAAACACAAGCTGATACAAAAAATCAAATATTTACAAACATTAAGAGAAGCACATGTGACATTCAAACACATAAATTATTTTGTAATACACAACTAAGAGACATACATGCAATAAACAATTTTTTAAAACTAATCACATATTTCTATTTGTATTTAAAATAAAATCATCTACTTATTTATATAGATGTATAGAAAACTGTAAAATACTTTATATTTTTATAAAAAGGTGTAAATTATTTGCACTTAATTTTAATAAATACACAAAAACCAATATTGATGAGAGAAATGAACACAATTTTTTCTATTATACAGAGAATTATTTCTACAAAAATTAAAATATTTAATAATCTCATTACTTAACAAAAAATCAAAATTGTTCAGTGGAATGATAAATTTCTTTAATTATGCAACTTTTTATGAAAGCAAGTTAAATAATCAAAATATTTAGAGTTAGTTACACAACACATAATATTGTGTTAAATCAATTATGCAGATATTGGTTTATATATAAAGAAAGCCATAACAGGATGCTTAAATAAATTAATATTCTTTTATGTAACATTTGATCAGGAAGAAATCTAATGATTAAATAAGACTATGAAACAATCGAAACTTTTAAACAATGTTGTACAAATAAGATCATTGTATTTTTTCTGCCACATTATAATTTAACTGGGTCCTAAAAATTATGCTCAGAAAATATTCCTTAGAGCACTATTCTGTATTCTACTATCAATAGTTGAGCATTTTTATGTAGTGCACTAGATCCTATTTGGTTTATTTTCTAAATAGTGTTCAATAGTCACTATTTTGCACAGCACATGGATGAAAGGATTAATTCAACAGAGACCTAAAATTTAAAGTGAATCCAGAGCAATTATAAACATCTACACTTGGAAGTGTTCATTCTGGATTAATAGTTGTTGCCTTCTCTAATCTCCCATCTGATCAGACTATATCAAACTAGATTAATGAAATTTGACATTAATGAAGTCTAATACAAGAAGTGGACAGTTATGGATATCCTCCCAATCTAGTTTAAGATGTAATGAAGCAGTGCCTGTTCTTGCCAGCATTTAGGGCAGAGACGAAACTTGTATCCACTAGAATATACCTTTCAAGGGCCTCACTGCAACAAATGTGCTTAATTGTGCATAATTTTATTGATTATAAATTAATCAATGATAAGAACAAGTGTCCAATTTGAAGTCTATAAAATTTTTAAATTTGTCACTAAATTAAAAGAGCCTATGATGATCAGCAGTTATCAAAGCAAAATTTTCTTAATTTATGGGATACATCAATATGGATTCATTGAGCAAGGATACACCTGAAAGAATGTGAAATTATTCTGTGTTGCAATTTGTAGTGTAGCTTTGTAATGCATAATAATATGTATGAATGATGTAACAGTTATTACTTTAGTCAATATTCAGCCATTGTATTTTGGACTGAGAACTTGTTTCCAGCTTGACTGTTATTCTTTAACAATAAAAACCAATGCATAAGAAAAATCAAAAATGATTTTGAAAATATTAAAATTTTGGACATGTTTACAAATTGCATTGTCAATTATATAAGGGAAATAAATTAATAGAAAACTACTTGTTTACTAACATTTCCAATTCCAACCACAGGAATTTTTTGAATTGTTGACATTTATCCATTACATCAGTACATATGTTAAATTAAGTAACTAGAATGAGACAAAGTTAATGCCTTTGAAACACAGTGAATCAATTGACTTATGAATGCCTTAGCAATTATATTTACAATTTATTTTTTATGTATTCAAATTTGTTGTGAACTTTTCATGAAATTTTCTCTTTAAGGATATTTTAACGGTTTAGTATTTATTACAATAAAATTAAAATATTGCATGCCTTACCAACCTTGGGTTTTTCCCTATGTGTGTCAACAGCATCCACATTAAGTTTAAATAGTTCCATTTCACAGCCATAAGCAACAGGAGTAAGTTTAATCACAGTATGCAATGGTACCCTCAAATATGGTAATTCTTCTATAAGAAAGTTTAAGCATATAGTCAATTTTTAAAAAGAAAAACTGGTACAAATATTAAAAAAGAGAGAGAGAGTTTTAAATCAAACATTAGAGTAACATGAACAATAATGCACAAACCACACACAATGTCTCCAAAGTTAAAAATGAAGATTTATTTATCTGATCTACATCTGGCATTTTCATACACTGTTAAATTTCAGATATATCTATGTTAACATATTTCTTAATAAGTATCACATGCAGAGGAGCAGAAAATTCATAAAATATTAAATATATTGGTTTGTAATGATTTATATATTTTTAAAATTTGTAAACATTCTCAGGATTTACACGACAATTTTTTTAGTCAGTTCAAGTTATATTTTTTTGTGCTCATCAGATAATTAAAAGTTTTAGTACATTAAATCTTATAAAAACCATGTGGCCTTGCTAAAATTTTAGTTCTAGTAATTATTCAATAGCCCCACATTAATCATTTTCCCAAGATAACTTTGTTTTCTTTTTATTATTCATAAACCTCAATAGTTAATGAATAAATATAAAATAAGTTTAATAATTGTAACAAAAAATTGCACACCTATTTCTTTATATTTCTCATCAAAATTAGAATCTAATGTTAATATAATCACAAATGCTAATCATTTTGGAACATTATTAATGTTGAAATTTAAGTGAACTGAAAATAATCTCAGACAATGCATACTTAGATTCTAGGTTAATTTGTTTTCAAGCAAATTTCTAATCTTGCTTAATTGAATGTAATTCCATTATTTTTATTCATTAAACATTTACCAAAATTCAAATCTACAAAAATTTTTAATCAGAAATGTTTAAAGTGAAATTTATATATATATATATATATATATATATTATATATATATATATATATATATATATATATATATATAGAAAGCGATTGCTGCAGTAATCAATTGTAAATCTAACACATTTGCCTTCTGCAGTTTTTTGTGAAAGGCATAATTCAAATGTTTTGCCACATAAATACTCAAGAGAGATACTTGTATTATATTACACATATTATACTTTCAACATATTATACATATACACACACAATTAAATTTTAACACAAATAAAAGTAGCAATTGGTTTTAAGCTTAATACATAAATGAAAGAAAATATATATATATATATATATATAGTGTCTGAAAGTGATTTTTAAGAAAATAAGTATTCAAAACTAGATTTTACATCTTAAATGCTTTTTAAAAGAAAAAATCTATTACAAACACTCTTTAAAGAGCATTAGTTTAATAAATTGGAAACTGAAATATTTAAATATCCTAGACTTTTAATAATATAAGCACTTTTATATAGTTTTTAAAACAGATTAAAATTTAATATTTCAAATAAATTTGTTGCAAATCCTAATATTTACTTATTTTTCCAAAATTTAAAAATGAGTAAGTTCTTAGAAAAATGTAAGAAAAAGTCATTTATGAATACACATTCCAGTTCCTATTTATTTTATTTGAATATAAAGATTCATTTCCTATATTTTATTATAAACTTAAAAAATTATTAAAACCATTTCAAAAGGTTTCAATGAATGGAAGTCTTATTTGTAGAGCAAATATGTAATTATTTTATAATAATTAGGTAAATAACACATTAAGAAAAACATTAATAACTGTAAAAAGATAACACTAAAAACAGGTAAATTAAAAAAAAATAAATTGCAACATGATACATATCAAGCAATATAAGTTAATGCACAACATAAGTTATATTTTTAAGTGCTTTAAAGAATTTTCTTTAGGGAATATTAAATTTTTAGTTGTTTTGAAATAATTTTAATCATACAATTTAGGAAAATAAATTACTTAAATCAGAAGGTAGCATTCAAAATAAATTTGCTTGATATTTTATAAGACTTGGATACAATATAAAGTTGCTTCAAAATTTAAATTAATATTTTATTGTAATTGTATTATTTTAAAACAAGATTATTTTCTGACCTTTGCTTAGCATTTCATTTTTGAAATGTTTCAAAATCACATATTTATAACTTTATATTGGAGATATTGATAATATAGAAATAAAAAAAACAGCAACCAAAATGTAATATTAATATATAAACCAAAAGGATAATAAATTAGCTAAATGCTTAAAAAATACAACTTTTTTACAGCTAATGAAACATACTTACAATACAGCTTTTTTCAAATATGATTTTGTAAAAGATAATTGAGTTTACTAAATAACAGAATCTTTAAGAAAAGTCTTAATTTACCAGAATTTTACCAACTTAATATGATAAACTACATAAAATTTGAAATTTCTAAATCTTTTAAAAAGATCATACTTCACATAAAGTATTCATAAATTTGAATTAAAAATTTTTTCATTTATATTAAAAATAAAAACAAAAATAATAAAAATTAGTCTAGATATTTTATTGACAAGGGATAAAATAAGTTTAAAGCTTACCAGAATTCTTGTCAAGAAAGTAAGCTAAAAGACATCTTAACACAGCTTGGTGACCGACAACTAAGACATTTTCTTGCCTTTCAAGTTCCTAATAAAATTATAACCATAAGTATCATGAGCAGAGTACACATGGTAAGCAAGAATTGAACTGGAGAATTGAACTTACCATTATCACAGGCTCTAACCTAGCAACCAAGTCTTCATATGACTAAAATTAAAAATCAAATATATTTGTGTATATATCTTGAAAAAAGTACTTTAAGAAAAAACTATATATATATACTTAAAAACTCCATGTACTTAGGAATTTTCCAATTTTAAATAAAAATATAAATATCAAATAGTTTGTTATCAGTAGTTCAAAATTTTAAAATAATTTCAGGTATATTTGTGTATAATACATATCATATCATAAATATGTTACTTTTCTAATATCAATTTATTTACTATTTAAAAATGTCACATATTCCATTCAAGATATCATTCATAGCCCTTTATGGGCTATATATGAATTTAATTTTGAAAAATTATTAGGATAACTTTTAAAAATTAGGAATTTAAACAAGTGCTTAGTTTTTATCAGTCTGAGTGAGAGTCACAAATAAACATGTCATTAATTGGTACCCTCACTCCTAATGATTTAATGTTAACATATTAAGTTTTAGTAGAAGTTAGGAAGTTTAACTTTAAGTTTTACAATTTCTACAAAACATACCTCTCCTCTAGGATATCTATAATGAAATTTGTCCTGATCACGAGCAGCAAAGTCTTCCGGATATTTCTCTTGAATTTCTTCATATGTCATTTCTTCGCATATACCCTTAAGAAATAAAAGAACAGATAATTAGCAAAGCTTATAAAAAATAATAGATAGAAGCCAATTGTTTATTAAATTAAAGATAAGATTTACAAATTTTAATGTTTTAATTGTTGCCTTGCAAAATTAAAAACATGCACATATATACAATGGCAGTGTGTTTTTAATAGCACGATATATTAATGTTTTCTTTTAACTGATTTGCAATTAAGGTTG
>JAPDSC010107452.1:687470-713922 GCA_026290005.1 Latrodectus geometricus
CAGGGATTTAATTCACTTAAAAACAAATGTCTGTGTGTGAAACGTGTGTATCCGATATGAAGGCTAGTCAATCTGACATCAGCACTTCGTAAAGGTAAAACTGATAATGGAATGAGACATGGAAAAATGGCACGTAATTTATTGGAGACCTGCATACTCCAAAACTCCTGCCAGAGAGATTTAACAAATGTTTTAACAACCCTTCTCACGTCGAAAAGAGGGACAGATGACGATTTGCAATTAAATATGCATAAACTTATGAAATTCTAGATATGAGAAATAATTAATATTCTAGTCAAGAAGGTCTTTGATAGACATTAGAAAATGTTAAGTATGACATAAATGAAGAAAAAAAATTACATCTTGTATGAGTAGTAATTTATATTTATCGTAAGCTGTGTCCGGTTGCTAAAAGAACATATTAAAGTTAAGTGGGACAGTAAGAAAAAGCATTTAGATATATCTCAATTCAATCATAAATTTTTTTCATTGGTGAAGTATTTTAAAGAATCTTTAGAATTCAGTAAATGTAAATATTTTTGTACACTACAAATATCTTAGTTAAAATTTTTAAAATTATTACTCATATCAGTTTTTCTACAAAAGTTGTTTTTTCATACAAAGTAATTTTAATGAAACCAAATAAATTTGGTCAAAGGCTTTGAATTAGCAAAATAAAAATTAGTTTGTATTCTAAGAATGATATACTGGTCTTACTACAGTTACAACTTTATATGAAGAAGCAGCTTTAGTAGAAAAACTGATAAATAACTTTATAGATAGCCTAATAAGTACTTAAGTCAAATTGTAAAAACACTCAAATTTTACTTTTATAGCTTTGTTTAAAAACACTAGAGAACTTAGATGTAAGCTCCCCGTATAATTAAGGAAAATGAAAAACTAGTCATTTTAAATAAACTGACTTACAGCATCAATCTCATTTAAGGCCTTCCACCTCTCTTGTGGTGCTTCAATGCCAGCTGCTGTTTGTATTGTTCGTAACAATTGACTAGTCCATACTCTTAATCTTGGAATGTTTTGCTCTTTTATGAATTGAGCTAGTTTTCTAGTGTACTAAAATAATAAAAAAAAATTATATACATTACAAAGCATTTTAATTATTAAACAGCAGTCTACAGAAATTATTCCGAAAAATATTCAAGAATTATCAAGGTTAAAATAATCTAATCATGAAAAGTGTTTTATGTATTCATTGATTTAGTTTATTTGGTTAGTTTGTTACTCAATAATCACTTTTTGCACATGATGACAAATTAGGTAGTATATCACAGTTGAGGTGAAGTAAAAATTTTCAAATTATTTACTTAAGTTATATAATTATCTTAATCATAAATTTCTATATATGGATCATTCTTTGTAAAATATTGTAATCAAGAGAGAATTTAATTATAAAATAACAGAAATTATTATACCTTTCAAATAAACATAAAAAGAAAAAAAATTTATTTTCTTTTATTTTTATAAGCAAAATAATGTATTTATTTGAAAGCAGAGTGCTTTCTACAAATTACTTTTCCTATATTAAGTTAAAAATAGATCGATTGTGATTTATGCAGCAATAATCTTAAAATATGAAACAATAAAGATTAAAATCAACAAATAAGATCTAAGAAATTTCATTATTTAAAAATTTTTTAATACAATTCTTTGTACCCTATAAGGGAGGAACAAGTTTAGATAAAAACTCTCCTTGACAATAGGTTTGTTGTTATATATATTTTTTTATGCATATGAGGACTAATTCAAACCAATTATTTAAAAAAGCTTTTATATTACTACGAATGTTCGTTTCAGATGAGAGTCAATTAATAAGCTTTAAGCTAAATAAGTTGATCATAATTGTGCTTTTAGTTATAGTTAAATAATCAGTATTCTGAAGACAGAAAAGCTTCAAAACAATCTTGAGTAAAAAGTTGCCTCTAACAATTATAAATTGACTAAATTTTTCAATGAATTTCTATTTTATTATAAAAAGGGGGAAAGATAATATCAACTGCATTAAGATATAAAACAACTGATTCACTGTTTTATAATAGTCTAATATATTTTCCAAGATTTTGTGCAGCTAGTATTTGTTTACTTTAAACTTGAATGCTATGATTCAAATACATGTAAAACAATATTTAAAATATTTGAAAAATTACTATTTAAACTTAATTCAGTGGTAGACAGACCCATGGGGCCAAGAATTCAGTGCACATATCTGTTTCCATGACCGAGGTGCAAAACATATGTCCCAATTAGGTGGTTAGCCTAACATGAAAACCCTAGTATTTAGTTCCCAAGCATGCTAGGTACTCATTTTTATGGACCCACAGAAGGAATGAAAAGTTGATTTGACCTTGCCCAGCCAAAAGACCAAATCTTAAACCAGTACTTTGGGAGCACAGCATTACACAACAAGTTTTTAAAAAGTTACAATTTCCATTAAAAATGCAAATCATTTGTACATAATACTTAATAAAGTATCCTCTAAAAATTAAGTGTCACTAAAAATTACATTGAACAATATAAAAAAATTCCCTACTTCTGCAATTATCATAACTAAATGGTGTTAAGATTTAGATATATAATAAATATCAAGATGGACAAAAATTAAAAATTTATGAAAGAAAAACAACAAAAATGCTGCCTTGCTATATAAATTTTTCATGAATAAATAATATTATTAAATTAAAAGTGTGATTACTTTATTTTGAGAAGGAAAATACAAAATCATAAATTTTAGATAAGTTCCCAAATGTAAAATCTATAACACTAAAACTCAGCTGGAAATACAATTAATAAGTCAAAATTACAGCACAAAATTTTACTATATTTACCTCCCATCCTCTGTCAGATAATTCTGCATCTCCTCCTATTCTACCCTTTAAATTGAGGATGCTTTCACCATGCTGTAAAAAAAAAAGAAGTAATATTGCAGAAAATATATAGTATTTCAATAAGGAACTTAATTACTCTAAAAAGAATTAAATTTTAAACCTAAAAGTTTAAAATTACTCATGCAAGTTAAATTTTATACAATTAAAGGCAAAATTTCAATTTCATTCATGATCATAAATTATAAATAAATAAGAATTAATAAATAAAACACGTCTTTACCAAACTAAGTACTTATAGTAGTTTAAGAAGTAGTTAAAATTTGTTGAAAATTATATACACAAACTGAATTCATTTAAACAATCTCATAAGTGCTAATTTAAAACATACCCAATTACTTAAAGTTTATTAAAACTACAAAAAGCCTACAATTTACATACAATAGCCACATACATATATTTAAAATGACCGCCTTAAAATCTGTATATTTATTAACCCCTTACCTGCCAAGGAAAACTTACAAGATTCGCTCCCCAGCGGTTTTCACACAGGTGCGCGCAGTTATATGGTGTATCGGTGGAAAAAAAGAGGCACCCTTTACATTCTAATTGTTTACTTTCACAAAAGAAAAAAAAAAACAATGGAAGTGAAAGAATAAAAAGTTATGATCTACTCGAAAAGAAGCACAAATAATAACTGCAACGTATGGAACAAAAGTAACTTCCCCCGTTCCAAGAAATATTCCCCTTTCCAAATCGCCTCTTTTTCGAAACAGATGTAATGCCTGTTTGTTGGTTGGTTGGGTTTTATAGTGCAAGGTCCAAAAAGGACAAGCTGCGCCAAAAGATGTAATGTCATCACAACAGATCTTTTAAACAATGTCAAGGACATTCTATTGCATTTCAAAGCCATGGGTCTAGCTTTACTGATAGTAGAGCATAGCAGAGAAGCGTATTTCAGAAAGCTGTATATATACGCCAGGGGCAGTCAACACATTAGCACGGCGTACATACACGATCGCGGCAGGCAAGGGGTTAAGCAATTTTGCATTAAGTATTAATAAAGTAGGGCATGAATTTAAGCTTATAATAGCACAGAAAAAATAGTATATTATTTCACAAATTTCCAAGATAAGTATGGATACTTTTAAGTAACTTATTTCCGATAATTATTTCTAAATATAAAAATGCATATTTAATAATGAAATATTTAAAATAAAATTGAAATTCCTCCAAATTTTGAATAAATCATACATGATTAATGCATGAATGTTTGGAAAAATATACTAAAACTTCTTACTCTTGTTAAGTATATAGAACGAGGTAGAATATGAATATTCATCAAATAATACACTACTCTGCTCTGGATGTGACCTATAAATAGAATAAAAAAATAAAATCTCAATTGACAAAATAAAAAGATTATAACGTACAAACATGCAAGATTTATATACATATGAATGTGTAAGATAGTTCCTACAATAGGAGGCAAAATAGAAATTTTATCAACTCTAATATTCTGGAAAGAATTATTAAAATTCCATGGAGAGAATATTTTTTGTTTTCATAAAAATTTTGGTTTAAGATGCATATCCTTCAAAAAATCTCCCTAGCACTACTTTTCATTTACAATTTTCACTAGAATTTAAAAATATTCTATTCCTAAAATTGCCTAAAATATAGTGTTTTTCATTTGCATTCAAACTGGTTCAGAAAAATATCACATTTTTAATTTTGGAATTTTGATTAACATCCTGAACTACTGAAAACTAAACTGAACTGCTAACTTTCTGAAAAAGAGCACTCAATCTTCAAAACATCAAGAATTAGAAGTTAAAACTAACAGTGACCCCCTTTAATGTTTAAAGCTGTTATAAACTAAAAAAATTGACACATTTTATTCCAAATACAAATATTTACATTTTGATTTCATGAATTCAAAATTTAATTATATTTGCCATGGCATTTCAATAAATAAAATTGAAACTCATACAAAGCCAAATTCCAACATTTGTTACAGATTGCATAACATATCACTTATGTATGCTCTAATTAAAAAAATTAGCAATTCAATGACTACCTCAGTATTTCCTTTTAATATTGACTGCTAGTCATATTTGATTGGTTGGTTTACCTGCAATCAATGTTCACTTTGCACACATGGACATTTAAATTGTGACCTACAGTTTAAAGTGAATTTTAAATCAATATAAACATCCAAGATAAGAATTGACCAGAATCAACCATTCAGCTGGCAGCTCAGCTACTGTTATGTTTATCCAAAAGGAACTGGGACACTCATTCTTCAAAGCATTGAGAATAAATGAAATCTGATATTGTCTGCAGCAGGAAATATGTCATTAGCACTTGTTAATAGTATAAAGTTCATTATTACATTTGAATAAACAGGTATATATCACATATGTGATCCAGTAGTCACAATATACACCACACACGAACCTCTCTGTGTAGGTTGAATATCTGAATATTCTTAGAGACCTCAGCTAGATAAATGAAATTTATCTTCACATTTAAAATTTTTGAATCAAAAATTTTAACCATTCGTGATAAATCAACGTATGATTTCAGAGATTCTTTGATAGAAAGCCTGCCCTCAAATTTCATTTGGGTCTACTTTTGGAATTATTTTTCTGTTCATGGAATACTTTTTATAACCACTTTTAATGAATACCTTTTCAACAGAATAGTAAAATCCAATATATTAAGTTTTAGTTTTTATTATGAAATTTGTAACATGGTATTTCTTTAAGTTCCATTATTACAAGACCTCTTTCTACAACTAATACTACTGAGTATTCATTCCATAGATACATGTGACTTAACCATTTTAACAGTAATGATTTTTGATGACACTAAAGATACCAAAAAAAATTATCTTTTCTAGATACTGTAGCTTGAATTTTACATGTTACTAATAATCCTTATGTTGTCATTTTCAGTGATCATTTATAATCATAAGACTTAACTTGTTGTTTTAAAATGAGACTCCAGTAAAAATTCATGACAACCCCAAAGATATTGTTGTAATTATAATGCCAGGATCACAGACCACTCTGAACAAAACCACTGTAAAACTATAAGCATTGTTCAACATCGACATAGCCTTTTACTTTTGAATGTGCTATTGCTGCTATTAAGTCAAATGTTGGTATGTTACTGCATTCACTGTTTATTTTTCAAGGTTCAAAATGAAATTCTTTATTAGAGGCAACAGTTTATATGAAGAATTTGTTTCCTTTTCATATTCTGCACATAACTTAAATAAAATTCTGATAGGTTCCAAGATCAAGTGCCTAAAGAAAAATTTTTTTCAAGAGCACCATATTTTTAAATGCTCTGATTCTGCTTCTGATTATTCATGTCTTTAATTGAACTAAGATTCCATACCTCTGAGTTCTTAAAAGTTATGTAAAATTATTTGAAATAGGTACATTACTCACACCAACACATATCTAGGTGGATTAGGAATCAATCATTTAGATAATTGTGAGTGAAATTTTATCCTCTAGAGTAGAATACATTAAAGTTTTCCACATTTCTAATTCAGCAACTAAGTTTCATTTTAGTCATTTTAAGATTTTTTATATCATTAATACATATTTTTTATACATTGAATATAACTCTTATAGTGTGTCTTATAGTTATATTACAATAAAAATAATTAACTAGAGTATTAGTTGTTTTTAATTGTACAAAAGTATTGTTACATTTTAAAATGAAACTGGAATTTTTAAACTTGCAGATTTCATTAGAATTTTTATAGGCTGAATGCATTAAACATTATATAATTTAATACTAATATTTAAAATATCAAGTATTAATAAATAAAGGCTTACAATTTTTCTATTTTAATCAGATTAACCCATTTTAATATTTTTTTAAACTTACAAAACTTTATAACTAACCTTCATGCCTGTGAACCAGGACTTTCTCTCCAGCATTAAATATTTTCATGAAAGAATAATCCCCTTCATACTGTTCTTCAAGTGACTGATATGCTTTTTGATAATGATCAATTCTTTTAATGAAGTCAATCAAAGCTGCTTCTTTGTCACTATCTCTGTAATCGGGACTATGAACTTTCACTTCCTAAAAATATTTAATTCATGAACATACAGTAACAATCCTGATTCATTAAAATCAGACATTTTTTCCATTTTGAACTTTATTTTTAACTTTAGGACTTGTTTATATATGAATCAAGAAAAGAATAATGTTTAATTAACATTATTATTTTAAAAGATAAAACCAAAATCATTGAACAAAAAAACTAACATAAAAAAATTATTTTGAAATAAACATTGTCCCTCTTTAATTAAGTTTAAAACTGACTAAGTTTAATCTACAGAAAAGTTTTCATTAAATAAACTTATTTTTTATAAAACATTAAAATTTTAAAAGATGTTACGCTCAAGGTTAAACTGGATGAGGATCTTTAGTCTAAAGAGGATTCTGAAACATTATGAGCATCCTTGTATGAAATGTGAATAGCACTTTTAAATTGAAGGTCAAAGAGTTCTAACTTTCAGGTTAATATGGTATATGAGTAACCATCTATATATGAAATTTACAGTAGTTTACAATACATTTTTTACTAAGCAATCAACCACAGTGAATTAAACTGCTATCCTGAAGTAAAGTAATTTATAAGTATATGAAATTTAGAAATAGAAAACAAGTGCATATAAAATTGCTAAAGATATTGCAGGCTTTTGCATTAGATTACATTTTCAGGATAGTTTGAGGAGGATTACTCCATATGAGATTCCATTCCTCTTCAGGAAAATAATTACATTAATGTTATACAGATATACATTCTATTTATAGAAATAAAATTCAAAAAATATAATGTATATTCTTATAGTGTGGTCTAAGATTTCATTCCAATATTGTACACACTCCATTATAAAATACAGTCTAAAGAGCATGGCTGTTTCTATTTCTTAAGCAAAAACTATTTCTAGATACTTATTTGTCAAGCAAAATGTAATTCACATTTTATGATCATATTAAGAAAGTGAAATGAAATAAATATTTGTTTTTAAACTATATTTAAGTTGATATAACATTGAAATCATATTTTGTATAAAGAATACCTTTTACACAATCACTATTTCAAGTAATAGAAGCAAATATTTATTTAGAAATATCTTGTAAATATAACAAACTACATTTTTAAATTTACATAAACTTAAAAATCAAATTAAGTTAATTTAATAAAGTAAGCTAAAAAAATAGAGAATATATAACTCACTCTTATGTTTACTTCAATTATGTTTGGATCATTACAGACAGATTCTATGAAGAATAACTTAAAGCCATATCTTTCACAAACATAATCATAAATTAGCTTTCTTCTGTCCCGAGTTGAATTAGTGGCATCATAAACCTTTGAAATAAACAAATGATACATAATCAAGAAAAGTACAATAAATAATTAACCAAAATATAAGAAAAATGAGTTTTGAATTTTATCATAATCAAAGTTTTATAATATTCTAATGTTAAATTTATGCATTTCTATCAATTCAGATATAAAAAATAAAACTTAATACTGGACATTAAAATCAATGAATTCACTAAAGAAATTTTTTTAATAAATTCTTCTTAGACAATTATTTCCTTTTCAGCTAATTATGTTGTACAACACAAAAATTTGATATTATACTCTGATAATATTTAATACAATGGAAATTAAGAAGTTTGAACAATAGGAGTTCAGATTTTAATCAAGTTCAGAACAGAAGTACATTGTACTTGTTCAGTGCAGAAATAAAAAAGTTTTATTAAAGGAGATTTTACATCTAACTAAATAAATGTTTTTAGTTAATTTCTTAAGTTATGTCAAAATAAAAATTAACATGAATTAAAAAAATTATCAAACTTAGATTATTAGAATATAAATTTTTTAATTGCATTCACAACTTTTGCACATGTAAGTTTTTTAATGGTTTAAACCTTTTACTGAGCCTTCTCCAATTATCAGAGCCAATGTAAAAGTAGCAAAATTTATGCTATCAGCAATTTCTGTGGGGATGCATTTTTGCTTTCTCAATTTAACCCACTCTTTCCTTATTCATGGTTTCATTTCTGAGCATCAGCTTTTCTGAAATGTTTAGAAATATACAAAAAAAATTTTTTAAGCATTTTGCTTGTTTTTTTTATAATTCAAAAATGTTTGGCAGGAATAAGATATCCTATGAGTGGTATAATCTATAACCTTTCTCACAAATGATATAACATATATTCCTGATGATATTTCCAACACTGATCGTAGTCCTGGCTTTAATTCCAAGCTTATTGATGATAGTTTATAACAAAACTGATGAGAATTTCTCAGATCCCTCTGTGGACAGTGATGAATCTGATTTTACATATTTTCATTAATATATATGCTTCACATTTGTATTTTTTAACAAATGTGAAGCAAAAAATTCATTTAACCAAAATTAATATTTAAAAAATTTTGCTTTTCTATCACATTTTTCAATTTCATTATTTTGACAATTTTTTTTTCAATATAGAATTAGATCATAGGAAAAAAACTCTTTTACAATTTTTTTTCATATATTTTAACTCTACATTTAGAGTTGAAATATGTAATAAAATATGCATTTTTTAAAACCTATTGATAAAAAATAGGCAGAGGGTAAATCATTTTTATAAAATTCTGGAAAATCCTTTTTAAAAAAAAGCTAGAGAATTAATAAATATTCTGATATATTTAATAAAAAATTTGCTTACAATGCACATATAGAATATTGAATAATCAATGCAATATTAAATATAAAAAAATAACTCAAGAGTAAATAATAGAAAAAAAAAATACTTATCACATAAATAAAAAAATTAATCAAAATACCAATATCCATTGAAACTGGAATATTTTTAAAATTTTAAATAAATATATTTCTATACCATATTGACATTCTTAAATTATATAAAATATAATTCCAATGAATTAATATTGAAAATTTATAATGTGCTTCATTTGCTATCAATATTTGTATTAAAGTATTTATTCTAAAACAGTAGTCATTTTGTTAACCACTTAAACATTTTTTTAGTACGTCACTTTAAATATCAAAACGACAGTGAAATCCTGCTTTGAATAGAACAGTTTATAGATATTACAAGTATATAAATTCTCTTAAAGTCTTTAATATACTTAATGTCTTTAACATATATATAAATTTAATTACAACAGATGTGACCAGCAATATATACACATGCAGTTATCCATGGGATAGTTTTCTCAGAGTTTATAGCATCAAAAATAGATTTTGAAATATTAAACCTTTAGTTATAAGGTTAGAGTTAAATGTCCAAACTGTTAAATTGAAGGCTAGAAAACTAATAATCAAAATTATGTCAGTTAATTAAAAGAAACAGATTCATATTTTTGTCCTTGTTATTTATATATATATATATATATATATATATATAATAGAGAGAGAGAGAGTTTGATATGTTATATAAATCTACAATTAAAGACTATAAATTCAACCATTTGTTGTAATCTTCAGATCGATTTCAGATATAATAAATAATTGAAAATTATAATGCATCTTTCCTTTCAATGATTTTATGATGAAGTTTTAATTTATAATGAAACTAACTTACAGCAACTTCTCCTTCAGTTTCCAACCATTTGCACACATCTTCAAGTGCATCAATTGCACATTTGCTTTAAAAAAAAAGTAATTTAATATATACATAAGGAAATTAAAATTACATTTTCTAACTTACTCTAAAAATAATTGACTAAATAATAAAACTTACTTCCGTATAGCCATAGCAACTGCATTGTCAGGACGGAAGAAATCGTGACTCTTATAAGCTTCAGTTGCTGAGCGACGATATTCTCCCACATTAAAAACTGTTATAGGGTAAATTTCAAAATATTAATACATTTGCAAAAAATTTTTTAAATTATTTTTCAAATTTAGGAATTTGTACCTCTAGTTTTGATCCCAATCCAATTTAAATAATGGGTTAATTTCTTGGAAATGTATGTTTTTCCTCTAGCAGGTAATCCAACCATAGCAATGACATGTGGCAAGTTGACATAATTGGTACGATCCCCTGAAAACAATATCTTAGTTTTTATTTACTTTTAAACATAAAAACCATATTATTAAAAAATGTGCATGCCAGTTCCCTATAGTTTTTCCAATCCAGTTATTTAATCTTTCAGTTTTTATTTTAATTACAAATTAATTTTTAGTTTTTGAAAATAAAACCTTAAAAAATATTCAGCAAAATAGTCTTGATAAAGACTATTTTGTGCTAATAGTAATTTAAGTGAAAAAAAAAAAATTAGTGACATTGTTCCTATTTATCATAGGATTAATAAATTTAAATTACTTCACGTTTCTAAGCCTTCATTACACACTTAATATAATTAAACACTTTAATAAGTTTATATATACCAATTTACATTTGAATTTATATTCTAATAACAAAAAATAACTTTCAATTTCTTTAAAATTATGTACATCAGTAAAAAAATTTTTATTTTACAATGCACTGTTGATTATCCAATTAAAGTACAGCCAAGATATAGTTAAATAATAATAAATTTAAGTAAACTTAAACTTTTAATAAATTTGCAGTTAACTATGTGAACTTTTTTAAAACATTAAAGTATAATTCATAAGATATTCTGAATTTTTTTCGAATCTTAAATATTTTTTAAATAGAAAAATGCAAATTAATTGAAAAGCATAATTTTTTAAATAACAAGAATATGCAAATCTTAGTAAAAATTAATAGCAAACTATGATTTTCCTATTTTACACATTAAAAAAGACCTGCAGATTGTCATATATAGCAAAAATAAAGGATTGAATATTGTGTCAATGTTGTTAAAAATGATTTTTTTTAATACAATACTTAAGTGATTAAAATAATAATCATCAAGATAGTTCTGTATGTTTGAATACTTAAAATAGATATATGAAATATTTTACTCAACTTTAAATTTTCTGCTCAAAACTCAAATTTTTATTTAAATATTATAATTTAATTTGAAATAAAATTCTCATTTACATTTTTAAGGGATTTAAAAATAATAACTTTGAAGTTCGACTAATGTAGACATATTTTCACCTATATCTTATTATCTTGAAAAATTGCACATTGCAACAAAATTATACATTCACAAAAACTGGACATTTATAATTTAAAGGGCACTATGTATATATATCTTAATACTCAACAGTTTTGCAAATCAAATTATAATTTAAAACTAAAAACAGAGTTCATAATTTTTGGCATTTTTATTTAACTTTATGAGCGAAAGTGCGACTTATTTTTAACAATTGAATATGTAGCCTAGAGTAATGATCTGATGTGATAATGACAGCGCACTTACTACTATCACTTCAAAAAATTATAAAAACTTTAATTCTAATTTGATAAAAATTAAATAAAAACATCAATTTCCTCAAGATTTATTGAAAAAAAAATTTAAGTTTATTTTTAAACATGGCTAAAAAAATTATGAAAAATTTAAATTTTGCAAAATTTAAGCAAAGGAAATAGAAACTATTCAACAAAATATTACTGTAATATTCAACAAATATTACATTACAAAAAGAAATTATCTTAAAGTTTCAGAGTTGCCATAAAGCAAAAATTAGATATTAAATAAAAAAGGATGTTTGTTCCATATTTGAAAGAATATAGGGTGAGAACCCACCTGTATTACCAGAGAGCTTCCGAGCATCAAAGGGTCGAGGGAAATATCTCCCACGACGTGAGTTCATCATTTTCCAAAATCCGAACGCTCACAGTACGAGGAACTCTTACCTGAAAGCGGCAGGAAAGCAAGCTGCTTTTTAAATGAAAATTCTTACTTGATAAGACGTAAAATGAAGGTTGAATTTTACGCGTTAAATAAGAGGAAATGTGCAGTTTATTTCCTGCTTTCACATAAATCGTGCAATCAAAGCTTGAAACAAAGGAACGAAAAGAAAATTGGAAATTATTCCAGTGAAATATATACCAAACGTTTTTAACCGCTGAGGAAAACTGAATAAAATTTCCGAGACTCGAGTTGGTACTTTCTGAGCGTAGACGACCTTACTCGAAGGCTAAGGTCAAGAAAGTAAACTACAAAAAAAGATATTTTTGGCAGTGTTCAAACACTTCGTACAAACGAACTCGAAGTTGATAATGGATAAAATAGACCACCACGATATCTGAAAGCGACATACAGTCGCTTTGTAATGGCAATGAAAGTTTTAACTAAATAGCTATCTTTAAATAAACAGGGTGATATAACGTAGGAAAACAGTTTAACTTTGTACACTGGTAAAGCAATTATTAATGTATCAAAATATAAAGACGCGTACAAGTCAAATTTTTCAGATAAATATTAATATTTTAATAATCTAATTACTTTAATATATGTCAAGAAGTCTTTAATGATTACCAAGAAATAATTCATATTGACAATTAAAGACTGATTTTCGAATAGGAACAAAGTAAAAACCAATTAAAACGTCAAAAAGCTATTAAAAAAATTGCAATTTAATTATTTAATTACACAATTATAAAATTTACTTCAAAATACAGCATTTTATAAAGAATTCCCTATTTTATAAATATATATTAATATTACAAAAACAAAATGAGAGTAGATCATAATTAGAATTTAAATATCGTAAAATTAAAGCAATTAAATATATAAAATTTAGAAAAATAAAATATTTTAAAAATAGAAAATAATTTACTATTCATATTTATTAGGTCAGGTTTGTCAGTGAATGATCACATTTTAAACATGCGATTGACAAACAATTCAAAAAATGAACTCCGAATCATTCAGTAAAACCTTTCCAATTTTATCTATAAAAATCCATGTTTATTTATTTGGAGGGTCTGCGATTTAAATGTTTATTTGAATGGAATGAAACTCATATCAGGATGCTGCTCAACTTAAAACACAAGCTGTATTTCATTATGAAATTTTGTGTTTAGCGTTTATAATTAATTTAAACCGTTATTAACGTTGATTTGAACTCAGAAAAATTGCTCACGCCGCGACGCATTATTAGTCTAAAAATGTATTACTGGTTCCGGAACACTCTTCTCACTTCAAAAAAGGAGACTTTGTTCTTTACCTCACTTTTAAAATTGTCATTTTATGGATAATTGCTGAAAGGAAAATTAAGGAAGGCATCGCATGTCTCTTTTACCATATTGTAATTAAAAAAAAAAAAAAATTCGATTTTTGTAAAAGAGCACAACAGCAGAGTTTTCGATTTTCTCAAATTATTTGCGATTTTCCCGCGAGTTGAAAATACATTGGAATGCAGATGAAAGGAAACCCAACTTTCAATATTTGATATCTTCGTAACTAATTGGAATTTCCAAGCAATTCAGTTTATTCAATTTGTTTTTTGCTAACTTGTAAGCGAGATCTCATTTTATACCGAAAACAATGAATACTTTTTTTCTTTTTTAACAAAATTAAGTAAAAATCGTTATTTTTCTAAATCACGCAGTTTCCTTCCTTCGAAAATTAGATAAACGCTTTCCACTGGAAACTACAACTCATGAGTAGTGGTAGATTTGTGCCACGTCAATTTAAAAAAATCTAGAGTCAAATCTGAATTTAATTGAAGAGAGAGGCCAGAGTGTTAACAATTCACAATTGTCTGCGACATATGTATAAATAGGGGAAAAGTTATATATTTACATAATTAAAAGCAATCAATGTAACACATTGATGGCTTTTAATAACACATATGCATTAGAATAATGCCCTTCTAATGAAAGATTGTTAGGAAGATTCGCGCAATACGATGTATTAAAATCTTTATATATAAAATCGTCAAACTAATTGTAGAGAATCTAGATTTTTAGAAATATAAAACATTAATTGAAATGTGAATTTTGAATAAATAATTTTCAAATTCTTTGATACACGCAATTTAAGTTACTGCTTTCGAAGAAGGATATTTAAAACAGTATTTTCCTAGAAGTCATCAAGCAAATTTGAAACCCTCAATTGAATTCTGAAATACATATTTTACGTTTATTTAAGAAAAATTCTTTTTAGCATTCAATGTCAAAAAATATGTCAAAAAATATGTTCAAAAAATATGTCTAACTCAAATTTTTACTGTATGATAAAAAACACAGGGATTTTTTTTTTTTTTTTGTTGAAAAACGCAATTTTTTTTTTATTTGATTTTATCATTAGGATTATGATAAGATAAACTGTAGACACCAATTTTTATATATTTGACCTGCCTATCCGGATACTGTAACATTTCTTCTGGAAATATTTCTTCGAATTTCATATTTATTAAAATTCTAAATCGAACCTGGTTTGGTTTATCACACAATACTAATTTTTAGTACACGAGAGTTAATTAGACCGTTATCTACAGTTTAAGGTGTGGGTGTGGATTCCGAACCACTACATTCACGCTCTAGGTGGGATTCGAACTCATAAATGTTGAGCCAAAGTCAAGAGCTCTAACCATTCGGCGAAAATGAACATTGGGGAGCAATAAATGCAATTTTAGTATCGTTTGCGTTAGTAAAACGATATTTTTATGTAATATCCTTTGAACACTTCCAAAAGTATATTTTACTTTTAAGATAAGAACTTGCAAAAGTTTTAGGTCATCTTAATTTTTTTATATGTCGCGCGATCACCTTCAATGACAATAGTGGATTTAACAAGTACATTTTTAAGTACGTGGATCACAAAAATTAGCATCGGTTATCACCAAAAAGTGTCTTGACGGTCTACTGTTCGGGTTCCTTTTAATACCCAAGTGTGAGTTAGACAAAAACTACTTTAGTAATGATATTCTACAGCCATTTTTTTGAACAAAAGGACTATATTGAGATAATTTGACGTGAACTCCAAAAATTCTACAATTATTCACATCTCTGCGAAAGCGCAGTGATTTGTATCTTGAGTCATAAAACTCAATCAACCAATCGCACACACATCCGAGATGAGAATTAAACCTACGAACGGAAATCTTGAACAGAAGTGAGGACAAACTGATGTCTGAAACTGATGATTCAACTCAGCCATTTTAATGGTTCCGAATATATAAGTGCTTTTACATTTAATTTTAATTAGTTACATTAATTTAATTAGTAACATTAAATTCCAAATTAGTTACATTAATATCTAATTTGGAATGTCTAAGAAAACAGTTTGACATTATTAAGCAATTTTTATTATTCTCGTTTTTTTTACATTTCTAATTAGTCATCTTTTTTTAATTATCATATTCCCTATAAAATTGCTTTCTAATTAAAATCCCACCGCTAATATTTTACAAAACAGATAATATTTTTTAGCATGGAATGTAATTACAAATGACAAAAACACTGCGAGTATAATCAAATATTTGATACTCTAAAACTGAAAAATTTGATTGGTGCTCTAAAAAATGAAAAATTTACAGTAAAAAACGTAAATGAGATTTTAGAATTTTTTCAGGAGAATTTATACAATTCCTTGCATTATAGATGAAGGAATCGTTGAGCTAACCAATAAACAATTGCAACAATGCACAGGTGTATGATTCGCGTTATTCGATCATTTTCAGATGACGAAAGGAAAAATATAACTGCCTGAGACAAGTTTTGATTTGTAAATGCCTGAGCAGGAATTCGTAAGATCTTTAAAATGTCCACTCGAAATAACAATAAAGAAGTCAATAAGGTCTTAGAATAATTGTCCTAAAAACAGCAGTTTCAACGTTTTAAATTCTTATTCTAAAAATGTTTTACTTTATTTAATAACTTAATAAGAATTCAGGAGTTTCACTACAAAAATTGAAAAGGTAATTTCTCCACTTTATCATTGCAATTAATTTTATTGAAATAATGTAACAGCAATTATTTCGTAATGATACTAAATATAGATTTAATATTAGTCTACTAACTTTAAATTTGATACTAAAATTAAATATATTATTCTACTATACTAAATATAAATTTAATATTAAATCTATTTTAAATTAGAAATGTTAACACGGATAAATATATTACCGATAAAGAAAAGCAATGTCCCATTTTCAAATTTAAAAATTGGAAAAAAATTGATTATTTAAGTCATTTTTTTAAAAAAAATTTATTCCTCTATTATTCCACTTCTAAGCAAAATATGATTTACTATTAATTATTGCATATAGCTATGACAACTATTATATTTTTAAAACGCAATTCTCAAAAGTTATAATTGATACTGCAATTTAAAATAAATATATTATGATTTTTTTTCAGAAACAGGTCTATTAACTTTACATAATTAAAACTCTTTCTTTTAAATTTCTTATCTCACTGAAACAAAAATGTTATAATAAAAATAATAAGCTAAATTACACATTTAGAATTAGACTACAAAATGAGCTTACTCGTGCACGCGAAATCACAGCTAGAAGTAATTTTTGGAGCTCAGTTGAGTTAAGAGAGACGTACACACGATTATCAATACATTTATCTGCAGTATTTATTGCATTATTCACACACACATTACAAAGGAGTTGTTGCATTAGAAAAAATATTTATGAGAAATATGATTTTGATAATTTTACTAGTTTCTTTGAGCGCCGGATAAATTGCCTAAAGTATTTCAACGAAATTTTATTTCGCAATATATATTTTTATATGAGTAAGATGAAAGCAAGTTCATTGTTGAAATTTATAATTAAAAAATCCAAGTGAATACTGAAAAAATTTATCAAAGTAATTTGATACACAATTATAAAAATGAGTTTAGAAGAATATAAACAAATTACTTTTTTTTCATTCATAATTTCCTTATTTCTAAAACTAAAACACAACTAAAATTAATTTAGAAATGACCCAATTTTGGTATGCATAATTTTTAACTTCAATAAACCTGTATTTTCAGACAACTATCTACTGAACTATTTTGGATCTATAAGTTGGTAATATTACATTAACTTCATAATTTACATTAACATAAAAGTACAATTTTTACAATTGCATTTTATTGTTAATTGCTAAAAATATTTATTGCTAAAACTGGGGGGAGGGAAGCTTAAAATTTTTTCCAACTTCATTATCAGTGTTATGCATTAGCCATTTTAAAAAAGAATTTTCCAATTATTCAAATTTAAACAAAATTGTTTCTGAAAATATCAAATATAAATTTAAAAAAATTTTTTTATATTAAAAAATAATTCTGACTTTTAAAGGGTTTTTAACAAAAAATTTTTAAAGTGGCAATTTAAAAATTGCCGAAACCTATAATTCATAGAAAAATTAGCAAGACTGCTTTAATAGATGCATGTATAATTTTATTCAAGTTTAATTTAAAAAAGAATGAATTTTATGGTAGTAAAAAAAATTAGTCAATATACAAAAACTTCAAGATTAAACAACTAAATTGTACATAAAACTTTCTTTTACACAACTTTATAATCAGTATTGCGAAACATACCATTAAAAATATAATAATTCCGAACTTTAATATAAATTTTTATGTCACATTTTTACATTGAAGTTAATAAGAGAGCAGACATTAAAATGATCTAACTATTACATTTCTATATTTAAAAAAACATTTTTTGTTTAACAAACATATATAATATAAATATATATAACAAATAAATTGTTATGTAATTGATTATTTTTTTATAATATTTTAAATAATTATTTACCTAATACACAGGTGTGAAATCTTTAGATATCATTAGATCTATTTCTAATGCAGAACTTTTGAGAAAGAAAGGCAGCAAATTTATGAAGATTAATTTATGTTTAATAAACTTGTACTTGAAATCTGCTTGTCACATTTTATTTAAACAAAAGCCCAAGCTCACCAAATAATGAATGTGTTTGAAATAAGGTTTAAATAAAGATAACTAGTCACCTAAAGTGTAATTCATTGAGAAGAAAAATTTATAAAAAATTAAAATTTCAACAAGCATTCATACTGAGTATGTTTTCTAACATGTATAATTAAGAGCCTTACAAAGGAACAAAGATTAAAGAATTTTATTTTAAAATTCCTTTTTATATTTTGAGCTCTAGTACACTTTGTACAACTCTCTAAGCAAAAATAATTTTTGTTCCATAAAATATTCAAAGTTTTTTATGGTAACAAAGTTTTATAAATAAATGTATAAAATATCAGTTCACAATAATTATGCAAAGTTTACAACAAATAAATGTATATATAAATCTATATCAATGAAACTAATACCATTAATATTTTTAGTTAAGGATAAAATTGTTTTTTTATATATTTTATGTATTGTTAACAGCTACCATGAAACTGAATGTAATTTAATATTAAAGTAAATAAAAAGACACAAATATTTAAAGGAAGCAATATGACTACACAATCTGCCTGACAAATAAGTTTTAGAATTTTAATACATATATGCATATCTGAGTATTTTACTATTTATCTATAAGACTAATAGAACACAGGAAAATACATGGATTAGTTGTGATAAAAAGAAATCAAGGCTTACTCCTAGTATATGTAACCCTGTAAATTTGGCAACAACTAACATGTTTTGTGGCATTTAATAAAACGATAAAGTCTACATTTTCTTTTGTAAACTTATTAACTTGTGATTTATTTAATTTTACAAAAATTGAGAATTATAAATTATGTTTATTCCTTATGAACGCGCTATGTATACTAGGATTTTATCGAAATTAAAATTAGTTTCCTAGTAATTTATTTGAATGCTTCACATCAAGTCTGCAATAATAAAAATTATAATGCAAATTAAAGTACAGGAAATAATAATTATGCTAATAATTAAAAAAATCAATTTCATTATAAATAAAGTAGGATTTTTGAAGAGTCATTTAACTAAAAAAAATTAAAATTTGGAATATTGAAAAAAATGTTTCGAAAATGCTGTTTTAGAAGTAAAACTAAACAATGTTATTTATTATTAAATATTATAAAACTAAATAAGTCAGTTATTTTACATAATGGATATGCATCATTAATATGCACAAAACATTTACTTTATAATAGAAATATTTTGAAATTATTAATTTAAAATCAATTTTTACATAACTTTATCAACAGTGAATCACTGTCTTCACCAACATATTTTATGAGAATATCATATAAAAAACTTTCTATTTTTTAAATGTATGATAAGCATAGCTTGAATACCTGAATGTTTCAAGTTTTAATAGCGTAAAATTGAATTCCACTATTACATTAACACTTTAAAGAAATATTTCATTATCTTGTAATAATTGTTTTTTTCAAAATGAACACATGGTTTACAATTGCATAGCAAACATGACAACAATTTAAGTGATTTGCCAGTCTTTTCATTCTATTTTATAACACATTTTTCTGTAGATTAAAATTTTTAGATTTTAATTTTCTGCTATATAATTGTAAATTCTCAGAATTCATTATTATAACAAATGTGAAAATTTTAAAAAGAGAAAGATCAATGAAGGATATTGTCATTAGAAGTATTACTGAAGTATTATCAGAATTCCAGTAATTATAATTACAAAGGAATAAAATTAAAATGTGTTTTTAAATATTTAAATCTCTCAGAAAAATCATAAAATTATCTTAGTTGTTATAATTCAACATACGCAATTATAAGTTATAACTTATGGCTAAACATAAAATTATAAATTCTGCAGATATAATATACTAATCAGAAAAACAATAATTTTTAAATATTAATTTTGGATTACAAAAATAAAATTAAAACTTACCTCGGATAGGAAAAGGTTTAGTCCCATTGCTGAATTTTTTACGTGCAGCCATCACACGAAAAAAAAAATAAACAGAAATCGAATTTCGCCGGTGTTGCCGGTCAATAAGAAATATTCTTAAATTTCTTGAGAAAACTGGTTCAGAAGTTCAGTCACCAGCTCACTGAAGTCCACAAAGATTCAGTAAACCTTTTAAATAAAAACAGTTTTCTTAAAAAACCGAATGCCAATAAAAATCTCTGTGCAAGTGGCTATTTTTTAATCTACGTTACATATATTTCTAGATTATTGGCACATTGATTGAGAAGTAGCTGTATCTGGATTATTGAAATTCCAAGGCTATAAAACCATGCGTACAATTCGCCTTGAAATTCTTGGCAAACTGTCTAGCAGATGACAGATGCACTTATTACGTAGTTGCCTCAAAATGCGGATCTCAAAGAACACGTGTTTGTTTCCACAAATCACTTAAGTGGTTGTGACCTTCTCTCAATGGAAACAAAAAAAGAAAAGCATGCAACATCCGACGTAGATAAAAAAAAAAAATGTTTTCTCGTAGAGTAAAAATTTTGACTCATCCTCCATTATTTTTTACGATCCTAAGCAATATGTTATTTAACGGTTGGCTGATGACGTTAAGTGATGTAATTGTTCAGGAAAATTCCAAATGAGGCTACTAAAATGAGTGAATAAGTTCTCTAATGCGGTTATTCACATCCAACGCAATATCTACATAAAAATCAAAAATGGATACTTAGTTGCGAGAGAAAATAAGTAATGCTTATTTTACATTCACGTTCATATTATTGAAAATGAATACCAAAAACAATATGCTACTTCAAGTGAGTTGTATATATAGTAAATGTGAATTTGGTAAAAAAGTATTATATTCATATTCTTTTGAAGAGTGGTCTGAATTCATACTTTTAGAACAAGCACACTTTTATTCAAATTACTTTTCATGTTTATACAAAAAATTTATTTTAGTAGAAAATTCTATTATTAACAATATATATTCACCTTCAATATTCAGAGTTTTCAAATTCTCGATTATATGAAAAAACTGTTACTATTGGAATTCATTTCTAATATTATGAAAGTAATAATTGATATTTCACAGTAAATTACACAAGCAGTTTCAGTATATCATGTGTCTAAATTAATTTATATGTATATCAAAAACGTTTTATGTAATGGAACAAATCACATTTTGACATTACAAACTTAATATATATTACAAATAAATATCTATATAATTGAGAAAAAATTATGAATTGGCAAATATGACATAAATAATTAAAAATATGCTTTACATTTCTCTGCCACAAGTGTTTTGCATATTATATTTTCTTAACATCAAATATATACAAAAAATATTCTTTTTGTCGAGTGCCAGCCTGGCTGGCAATATGGAGTGCACTGCTCCACTTTTCCAATTGAATTTTGTTTGTAGTCCGACTTCCGCAATACACACATACCATAGGCACCCGTTTATATGGTAAGCAGCCATACATACCAGGAAAGGACAAAAACAAGAGAGAGAAATTACATTCATGCATTAACCAGGATTCGAACCGAGGACATCACTATCTGCCGTCAGGCACGCTGACCACTAGACAGGGTTGACGGCACACAAAATGTTGCAGCATTAAAATAAAATAAATTAAATTAAAGCGAGAGCACAAGTCACAAATTGCACACATTAAAATCATTATATTATTATCTGACGTGTGTTCTCGCTGAAGTTTTTGAAAAAATGTTAAAAGAAATAAAGTAGAAAGTTATGATAGCAAATTTTTGGGTGTTACTTTTTTAGTTTCGTTTTTGATTGAAAAAACTTTTAATAAAAATACTAGCATAGAAATATTTGCATAAGATAATTTTAATGTATTTCTGTGCCCATCTGCTTGTAATTTCTTGAAGAATTAAGGATTATTCCCAAATTCCTTGAAAGAAGTCTAAATTTCTGTGGGCTTAAAATTGGTGAACTAATTCATTTTTCATATTCAAAAGGTATTATTTAAAATAAGTTAACGTAGCTTTCTGTAATAAACTCAATAAAGTAATATATACAAAAAGTAGGTGAATTCCACTCTATGTGTAGAAGCAAATCATTAAAAAGTATTCTAGAAAGCTGATGCTTAAGAAGTAGAAAAAAACGTAAAGTAATCGCAGCTAATTTGAAAATATAGAAGTAGGTAAGAAATATCAGGTAAGCAAAATTAAGGTACCGAAAATGATGTGTTTCATCATCTCATATTTATATTTTTACTAATGAGGTAGAAACATTGAACGACAAAGAATGTTTTAAGAAAAAAATTCATTCATTCATTATTTAATTAATTAATTAAAAAATTAATTAATTACTTAAGCTTTCAATTTCTATCTTAAAATTTTTTACATTCATTCATATATATATACATATATATATATATATAGCCAAGGCTTCTCTCATAAACAATACACAGTTTTAAAACGATATATATATATATAAGATTCATTAAAACAACTATATTGATGACTAAAGCTAATTATAAAATTTCACAATATTTTTAAAACAGATAGCTAGATAAAAATGGTTAAATCCAAAGTTTTTATATAAAACACGTAAGTTAATTAAGTTAATATTAGTATATATGGATTATAAATATATAAATTATGAATTCTAGTTTAACATTCATCTTTCATATTTTCACAAAATCAAATAAAGAAATAATCAGTTTAATACCAGTTTAATAGTTTAATTTTTTATTCTGATTTAATTCGGTAGCCTAAAATTATAATAGTTAAGACCAAATCACCAGGTATATTTTCTAATTATTTGTTTATATGAACAAATGCTGCCAAGTCAACTAGAATTTAAAGTTAGGATCATATCTCAGCAGAGTGTTCTTATTGTTTAAAAAATTGGCTTTTTGTAGACACAAGCGCCTCCCCTGCTTAAGTAAGCCCCTTATAGTAGTTCTCTTATAACTTCAACCAAAGATTAAGTTTTAACTTTAAATATTATAATCTAGCCATATGTATAGCTTTAACCCATAGTTCCCTTACAATTTTAGTTGTAAGGAAATTATTTTTAAATTGTAATTTTACTCCTAAACATACTATATGATTAATGCTTGAATAAAGTATGCATTTTGTTAAATTAAATTCAAAGTAAAAGTAGATTAATCACTTGAGTTTTAATGAAATAAAAATAAATATATTTACTTTACTTTAAACTTTACCTCCCATGGTTACAAGATTTACTTTAAATAGTTATTTATTCTTTTTTATTAATATAAATTAATAGCTAATAACATAATTGTGCAAAATCTTTAAATGTACCTGATCCTCACCTGTTAAGATGAGTTATATAAACATCCTACGATTCGCAACAAATATTGTGATGTGTGGCATTTATTACCTGAAGAGAACTCAATGAATCACTCGGTAAGAGAAAAGATGTCATTAGTTGACTTGTTTAACCTCCCTTTTCAATCCTTACAGTGATACAGCATAAATTTGAATCAGTCATTATTATATCTGGCTTTGCCACTTGCATTTCGAAATCATTCTCTGTGTCCTATTTGCCCTTTTCTGTACTTTTCATTCTTAAAACAAAAACTCATAAATTCAAACGCCATATTTTATCTGGTTTTATAATTCGATTGTATGTTTTAGTAAACATCTATACAAAATTCATTTTTTTTTTTCAAAAATTCACCATCAGTTGATATACAATGAAAGCTGCGGTGAATATTTTTATGTTTGTTTATAAGGTATATATATATATATATATATATATATATATATATATATATAGTATTCGCGATTTAATAGGAAGAAGTAACGTCCCTGAAAGAGTTTTATGAAACAATACGCAAATAAAAAGTTGAATAAATACAATAAATTGTGTTTAAGTAACTATTTTTTATATTCTTCTAAATTTTTTTATATATAAGATCCCTGATTAAACATTTAAATTCTGAATACTGGTAATAGAACAATTTAATAATTCCTTTAGAATTAATATTGTAAATATATATATAAATAAAATTCTTTCTTATAACAGGATATCTATGCATATAAATTCGTAATTCATATTTTATCATATTTGTCAAATTTATTTATTTTTTTTTAATTTCAATTTTATTAAAAATATCTTTATATTTTTAGGATTTTAGTTTTTACTATGATTTTATTTTTTCTTAAAAAGTTTAGAAATGCCAAGCATAGTAAATTTAATGAATGGTTTAAAAATAAGAATACTTTTCAATATTCTGAACTGAGCGATAAAGATGAAATGCTAATGCATATTGTTACTTACTTTATTGGTAATATGAATGAAACGCGAAAATAAAGTGTCGAATACAAATATGTAAGATATGTAAGATAACCGATATAATATTTTAATAAAATAAAGTGTATTAAGAAAATAATTGCCTTACTGATTTCTTATTATACGTTTTCAAATATAATATTCAAAATTTCGCACTTTAGTGATATAATTATATTAATGATTGAAAAATTTCCTTCTTGCAGTTTTAATAATACAATATTTCATATTATTATATAAAAATAATATGTTATTATTTAAAACACATTTTCTTTTGAAATAGAGTTTTTAAGAGAAATAAACCTTTAGCATGATTTTTTTATCACTATTGTATAAGAAAGTTGTATTTTTTTAAAATTTTTATTTTGGATATGACGGATTTTGTTTACGACGCATTCATAATAATTAGCTCTATGGTCCTTTTTTACTCATTATTCAGGGATTAAAATTTAAGGATTGGACTGTGAGCGTTACAAATATTTACATTCGAAGTGCGAATTGAACTCACGAACTGTTGAACTGAAGTCTAGACTATTAACAATTTAGCTGTTCGCTCCGAATATTACCTTCTAAAGAAAAAGAACGCTTTTCTTTAAATAGATACTACGTTAAAAATATCACAGTTTTGGGATTATTAAGGCTGTGTTTCATTTCGCTTCTCGTATCAGTCTGTAATATCCCAATAATGTTTAAATAGATATCTTTACTAATTTAAGCTAGCACTTATTTAATAGAACTAGTTTTATGGATTTGACAAATAATAATTTTGAATGGTGATATTTTTCATATTTGTATAGGTAATATAAATATTTTTGGTATTTATTGAAAGGGTCCAGTTAGGAAAAACCAGGAAAAAGGGATTATATCATTATCTCTTGATTGCTTTATCATAAAATAATATGGAAAGACTACTAAAAACCAGTATTTAAATTGAAGTTTGACTATTTACTTTTATTTTGATATAATTCTCTAATTTGTCATTTTCGCTCATCATTCAAATTGAAGGAATTGACGGAATTTCAAACCGACAATTAACTTTTTCAAATAGACGATAAACATTTTTTTTACACTTCATCATCATACATTTGTAAATATGAAAAGTAGATAATCGATATTATTTCTCAAGAAAATAATTAAAATATAGAAGTTTCTTTCTATAAAATTGCGTAAGACTGTAAAAAGATAATGTTCATTTATTCTTCTTACTCAAGTTGAAACAAAAAGTATGTAATTTTTATAGGCAGCGACTCAGGCATGTATCCCTTGAACATGATTAAGAATTGTAATCAGAATATAATGCACGTGGCTGATAAAAATAGGTATTATAATTTTCAACTTTTATTTCTTATGTTTTCCTTACATATTTTTCCCCCAAAAAATGTAGCCCAAACTAAATTGAATAAATAGCATAATATTATGTTTCAACAGCATTACTGATTATTTATTCATATCGTTAAGCCTGAAATGATCTTACCTCATAATTTTATGTCAAGCCAAGTAATGAGGTTGATACCTGAGTTAACATCTTTCTCTTCATAATATACCAATG
>JAPDSC010107452.1:751970-767020 GCA_026290005.1 Latrodectus geometricus
TATATATATATATATATAAAATAAAAAAATAAAAAAAAACAGCAAAAATTACACATTTAAGTTTATTGTTTAGTGAAAAATTGACATCAAGTGCTCAAAATGCTGAGAAAAGTATGCCATTGCACGAGTAACACCGGTGCAGAAACTATTCATGCACGTTGTCGAAAGTTTTTGGTGATGCGCTAACTTTTCAGAGGCAACTGCGATTCACACACTCTCGAGGTCTGCAGCTGAGTTCAGAAGCGTTTCATACGCTGAAGATTTTATATATATCCAAAAGAAAAAAATTCTAATCGGTTGTAGCACAAGGAGTAAGGAGACCAAGCAATAATTCCATCAAGTTCAGTTTGTCATGTTGGATATGTGGCATTTAAGATGTTATAGGGATTGTGATGGTAAAAGTGTGCCGAGGCTCCATAATGTACAAATCATCTATCTCTCTTGATGTGGAGCAGAATAGCTCCTCATCAACTGCGATAAATTTGAAAATACTTGTTCCAATTAGATCAAATGGTCAAGAAGATTGCTCAAATCAAAAGATCTAGCAATAACCGAGGATACCTCCTCAAAAGTTTATGTAAAATTTTTGTTGGTGTTTACAAGGGTAATGCAGTGAGGGTTGCTGTTATACCAATCGTGTTAATTGCGCATGCTTAAAATGCCTTCTTTGCTGAATGTTGCCCCATCACTAAGTAAAATTAATGTAAAAATTCATGAATCGTTATTCTTCATCCCCAGCAGCTATTATGTGAAGTCTACCCGACAGGAATAAGGATCTGTATGCAAAGATTGAACTTTTCAGACATTAGAAATGCATGAATTCTTCGTGTAAATATCGTATGCCACTACCTGAGAGATAATCATTTCGCATGCCACCATTTGCGTATTTGTGAATAGAGCTGCCTGAAATATAGTCAAAACTTATTCTTCCATTTCGGGTTTTATTATATTTTGTGAACGTCTTGCCTGGCAAACGAATCGATTTTTCGCTGTCGTATTGGAAAATGTAGGACTTTGAGTACTGTGATTTGGAAACTGCTGTTTGTACAATCTTCATATTTCTCATCAATTCCTTTTTGCTTAGTTGCATGTGATATGCTTATCTCCCATGTTCTCATACGTGTACTATGTTATAATATTCATGAAAAATTTTGGATGATGTTATCAAGATAATGCTTGAAGCGATGACATTGCGCTGTTTTAAAAAGACAATGTTTTCTGTGATTTTCTTTCTCCGGTACTAACTAAGAGTAAAATGTTGCATCATCTTAGTGGAAATTTGCATATGATGAACTCTTAACAGTTTTAAGAAGTACGCTGTGCATGTAGATACAAACGGATATCAGAACCATTGATTTGTATTGTTTGATCACCTTTTGCTTTAGAGTGAGCCCGCATAGTCCGTTTCGATCATAGAAGTTCCTTATTTTTGCTTTATGAATTACGACATTTATCTTTTCTGCCTTTCAAAGTAGGAGTTGACCCTATAGTCTATGGTAATTATTGCTCACCTAGGTCTTCTTAATTTGTGAAATATATATATATATATATATATATATATATATATATAACATCAATAAAATATCTGAATATGAGAAAAGCACTTAAACGTGTTAGTATATAGATACTTGGTATATTTTTATTCATATGTTTTAAATACAATAATCTCATTTGATATATATAATATGCTATTTTTAAAGACCTGTGTGCATTTGCATTTTTGTGCATACAGTGTAAAATGCTTTTTGCATTTAAAGCACTTTTACATCAAATGAAACATTTATGTAGGATATCAAAGACATCTATCTTATTTACACATGATTATTGTAAACAAGCCGAAAATGTGACAACATAAATCTTTATAAGCCACATTTTCATTCATATATAATATTTTCAAAGATAATTTATATTTCAAATTTTACAGCTGAATAAATTTTATTTGTAGGCACCAGAGAAGCAAATCGATTTCCCATCGATATCATGCTGCTGAGGGCAAGATGGAAAATACAAAATATTTATGACAATAATACATAAAAAGGAAGTCTTAGTGCTTTGTGATTTAACCCAAGAATAAATCTATAAAACTTGAAAATACTGACTAATCAAAAGCACGCATATTCAAATTAATATTATATTTGTCCGAGGTAGCAACGTATCATTTTTTAGACAACGATGATTTTTGTTTCAGATATTGATGTTCTTCGAAGAATTTATTATCAAACTTTTAACTTAGGTAGAATCATAGGTTATGAATACTTTGAACAATAAGAACTGTAATTGAGAGAACAGAAATGAGTCTTTTGACACTAACACCGTAATGGCCTACTGATATTTAAAAGCCATTTTAATATCAACTAGGTAGATTACCTTCCGGGAGAACATTTCATGAGCAATGAGTCACACACAGTCGTAATATAGAACCTGAATATTAATCTAATGTTTGAGATTTATTATTTAGGTAATTGTATTACTAGTTAAAATATCGAATTTTTACAGTTGGCATTATTACTTATGGTATCAAACCCTTCAGGGCCACTGTACTAAAAACAGTTTACCATAAACTAATCTAAATGACTCTGCAAATAATATTTATTTGGATTTAATGCTATTCTGTGATTTTCCATGTTATTATACGAGGAAAACTATAGAAGTCTATAAGCTTTAATGGGATAGGTTTGAAAAGAATGCATCATTTAATTGGAGTCAAATGCTACAGGTAATAATCAGGTTGTATAAATACTAGCAAACAAGTAGAGCAATTCTTATTATTAATCGCGAAATTCATCAAAAAGTAGCATTGTTTCAGTTAAGTAGCTCTCATTTTCCTATTTATATCGGTTTTTACAAATGTATTTCTAATATGGAATTGTACTTTAAGTTGTATTTTCTGATTTCAATTCTTCTTAGGTACAAATAATATGTTTTAATGATTGACTAAAAATTGGAATAGTTACGTTTTTAAACCTTAAAAGTAAATTTATAAAGTTTATGTTAAAATAAAGCAATTGTATCCAAATTTTAAAAGTGTTTTGAAAGGAACATGTGCTGCTTTTGGAATCCAAAAGGTTTTCGAACAGGTGCTCTTCTTCTATGCGTCCAAGGATATATTATCAGTTTTCCTAAACTCAGCAGAAAATCAGTGATATCAACTAAAGCAATCCCAATCCACATACCCATGAAGCCTCCAATGTTGCTGAAGAATTCGATATCCTATGAAAAGTAATTGTTCATATTAAAGCAAATTGTAAACATTGAAATAAAATTTAAGTTGCTTAGTAGCTGAAGTGTATGAAAAGACATTTCATAAATTAAACTAGATACTTTTGAAAAACAGAAATTTATTTTAACGCAAAATAAATTTCTTTCAAAATTTCTATTTTTGAAAAATGATGATTTATTTTAAAATTTAATCGTCTAGTATTTAAAATATTAGGATTAGTTTGATATTTAAAATAAAAATAAAGAATTGAATTAGAGAAAACGGCAGAAACATACAGCCTGTTTTTCTTTCTTTTTTTATTAAGAAATATTTCTAAAACATTTGTGGGACAACAATATCTATCAAACGATCATTATTCTTTTACATAATTTATGACCAATCAAAGGTAATAGAGTATATCTCATGTAAAACAATTTGATTAATACAACAAGGAGATTTTAAACGAGTATTCGTAAATTAAATATTAAAAAGGATTATTCAAAATTAATCCAGAAAATGTAAGCATATCTAGAAATTGTGTCTTCATGCCTGTGTGTGTGTGTCACCTTTTTCTTCTAATTTTATATTTTGCAATGAAACATTAGATTATAGCGAGCTTAGAATTTTTTATTAACACCACAATAAATAGGTGAAAAATCAATATACATTTAACTACTTTCTTGCTTCGCAATTGGCTTCCCGTGCTCTTTAAAGGGCTCTTAAATGCAATGAAAAAAATTATTGTATTTTTATTGTAATATTTTGAAATAATTTGATAGTTGATAGACGTGTAAATGTTAAACAATAATATTGTTAGTAACAATTAAAATTTTTTAGTTAAACAATGAAATTCTTGCTCAATTTTAATAGGTAACAAGAAAATGATTTACTAAAAATGTAACTGCTGATTGTTTGTCTTTGAAAAAATATCCATCATCTTTCAGGACTTTTTGCCAATATGTCTCTTACTGTGCATCCCCCTTGCAGTAAAACTTGAATTACTGGAAGCAAAGAAGTCCGTGAGGGCTTAATATAAGCCTATTTCATTGCCATGAAATTTCACTACTGTATGGTTCTTCGCTACTGTACGGCTTATAATTGATAAAAGTGCTCATTTGACCTGTTTTTATGGCGAATGATATTCCTGCACTCGGCTTACAGATTTTTAGATCACGTGATATATTTAATTTGCATACCTTTTCAAACGTCATTTAAGAGAAAAATAAAAAGGGAAATAAATTAATTGATTTTGTATTTTTAATTTTATAATTGGTCTTTATATTGAGATACTCACTTGAAACTGTGGAGCATAAGTAATTTTCTTCAGATTTAAAAATTCGAAGGAGACAGTGAAGGATATATTTGATGCTCTGGAAGAAAAATAGCGAATTTGGAACTTAAAATTTTATGAGAATTAATTCTTACAAAGTTATAAACTTATTTAAATAACAGAAATTAAAAATTTAATAAAATATATAAGACTATAATATTTTTAATTGCAATGAAATCATTTCATAATGCTTACATCATTAAATAAGCTTATTAAATGATAATATTCTTAAATAAGTGGGCAAAATAATTAACTTACAAACACCACTCAGAATGATCATTTGAGCCGGATCCATCGCACTAGAACAGTAAAAACAAAAGCATACATTTTAATTCACTACAAATGAATATCAATTATCTAAATAATGCAGGATTTTAAAAGATTGCATAATATAAAGAATAAAATTTAATGAAGAATGGTGCAATATAATGTAAAGGAAACTTAATAAGTAAATCTGCTATAGGACACTGTATATTAGTGAATCAAAATATGGGTAAAGTTAAAAAAGTCTGCTTCTAGACATTGGAAAATACTTTAACGATTAGGACTATACTTAAACTTTAAGAGTAATCTAAAGTTTTGCCAAGTCATTTTGAAAACCTCTTGAAATGTTTCTCTTAGTACTCAAGTTCAACTTTAAATAAGAGGTTAATTTTAAGAAAAAGGAAAGTTTATCTGTAAAGTTTTCTTTCTCATATTCTGGGTATTTACAGCATCATTGTCAAATTAACTCCATCAAATTAATATTTATCAAATTTAACTCTAGACAGAACTGATATTTTCGCAATCTAAAATATTATTTGAGAAATGATGAGAACTTTCATAGCACTCAGGACATTTAATTTATTGTGATTGTCTATCTGATGAACATTCTAAAGATTGATGTCTGCATGTGCATATTCGTTATTCTAGATTACATTCATTTAAAAATTCATTTTGAATCTTGTGGTTATTCAAATGATTATATCAAATGAAAATAAATTTCCTTTCAAACCTTAACTTTTGCTAATAGGATATGTCTGAGAAAGTTTGAGGAAGATTGTACATATCCTTGATAAATTAAACCTAACTAATATTTCTGAAAGTAAACGAAAGTAAAGAAAATGAACAAATGAATTTTTGATTAATTTAATGTATTATAATTTTCGTCTTTATTAACACTGCTAAATATAATACACTACTAAATATAATTTTAACTAAACAAACATTTTATTTGAAAACACAAATAGATTTCGAAGATTCTTTATATAAGCTGTTTATGAATCCCAAAGGTTTTATTAAGTGCAGATTAGGAGCAATTGATTAATAAAATAAATTAAATTGATAATAATTTTAATCACAATATTCAAGGACGCTCTGGTTCACAAGAGCTTGTATTTAAGAAGTGCGGTAGATAAGGGCTTGAGACAGATGATTCAGCGACTAGTTGCAAATTAACTAATGTGTTATCTTTTCTATTATCTTGACTATTTATTGGAAACAAATAATGATGCGATTTTGATAATTCATTGTTGAAATGGGTCCACGGTTCCATCCTTGGGTTGGGCATGGCCTTCGAGAATAGTACGGTTGGGTAAGGTCACGAAATTCGGTTCGAAAGTCATGGATGGGCAAGGTTGATTTAGCATTTCAACCCTTCAGTGGGTCGATAAAACTGAGTACCAAGATTGCTTAGGAACTAAGCATTGGAGGTTTCGCGTTAGGCCAAAACCCTCTAGAACAATAGTTAGGCTGACCACCTAACGAGGGAATTAGGCGTTGCACCCCGGAGTCCTCGGTCAAGAAAACATATGGGCACTGTTGGCCTTGGTCCCTCGATGGACTGTCGTGCTATAAAGTTTAGTTTTTTGGTTGAAATGAAATTTTTACGTATAAAAAAAATTTAGTTGAAAAATATTATACGAAACTAAATGAAATTTTATTCGATAAAAACTTACTAGTGCTTTAATAGAAAATTTACTTTTCCTTTCCTTTTCTTTCTTTTAACAAAAAGAGGATTTTAAATTTATATTTTTCTTGTGTGTGTATTAATTTTTGAAGTTTTAATTATTATTCACATAATTTTAACATTAAATATGTTGCTTAAAAATAAATCATTTTAAAATTTTGGACTTTATGCGTAATATATTTTTAAATGCCCATTGGAATATCTTCTTGCATTAAAATATAAAATTTGCAAGTAAATTTCAGTGTATTTTATTACTTACCGCGTAAACTCCTTCGTCGAAATATGTAACGTCGTATTTTTGTTCTCTACAAAAAAATGAACGAGAGAAAAATTATCAGTAATTTTAGCACAAAAATTAAATAGCAGATTTATTAAAATAAAACGTTATTTTTTATAATTTAAATACTTTAAATTTACAGTTATTTCATGAATAACAAATTTCATGATTAATTATAAAATGGTTTAAAAAATTATAAAAAATGTATGTAAATTTCATATTTAAAAGAATTATGTGTTAAATTTATCACGTATAAAATATAAATATATTTAACACGCATAAAAATATGTATTATATATATATATATCATAATAGCATATATTTTAATCATTACATAGAACATATTTGATAGTAAAGTTTGAATAAATATATTACATAAAAGATATACTTGGATTTTGAGAGAGAATATTTTCAAAATTGTATACTATATAAAAAAAAAGTAAAAAGAAAAAGAAATAAAAAGAATCTCAAAATTGCGGTATTTTCGGAATTGTGGAGTTGTAAAAATTTAGTGTACTAACTTGGAAGGAAAATTTGTAAGATCAACGTTTCTCTTAAGAACTTAATCAACTTTCTGTATAAAGTGACATATTTTTCGATTCAGAAATATACTAATTATTTAATAAATAAATACTTTATGAAATGAAACTTAATGACTTTTATTAAATTACCATGTACCATGCTTAACATAAAATAGCCATGTATCAACATAACTGCTTCAAATATGTTATACCATAGGATTTATTGCTGTAACAGATGCTATTTTCTGTTTTACATTTTTTGCTTCATATCTTTCTAAAATATAATATTCTTGTGGTAAAATGCTCTTATTTTGTAGAATGAATTTTTTTTATAATAGTCGGCAATGAATGTTATTCCTAAATATGTAAACTCATTGGCCGGAAATGCAAAACATGCAAATTTGTGTGTCAATTTAAATATTTTTAATATTTTGTACATTAAACTTTGACTTACATGTACATACCTGAAGATAGTGATACAAAATATTATATAAGTATTATATAAAATATTATATAAGTATAATTATATAAGTGCAAAATATTTTTAATATTTTGTACATTAAACGTTGACTTACATGTACATACCTGAAGATAGAAATGAATTGTGTGTATGAATGTTATTCAACTTTTGTCACATTGAATATTATTTAAGTTAATTGATTAGCAATTGTGTGTGAAAATATAGTATAGTTTAATGATAAAGTGGGAATAAATGAAGTATAAAAAATTCATGTTAATTTTTATCCTGAATTCTTTTATGAAAATGGTATAGAAAAATAATTAGTAGGCATCGGAAAATTTCTTTGATTATTGAATTTAATACAATGTATCCCTATCAATTATAAAAGTGTGAAAAAGAAGCTTTTTAACTATAAAATAACTATGCACCCAGACAATTTTATTAAATAAAACATTATAGAGACATCGGGTTCGTATAGAAATTTAAATTTTTTATTTTAAAAATATATTTTTGGATATAAAAATAATTTTGACAAAAAATATGCTTAAAGTAAAACAACTTTTCTTCGAAATGTAAAGATGTTTATCAAATTAATTAAAATACTTTTGATAGATACCTATATAAATTCCTTTTTCATTATGGTATACGACCACATTTATCTACATTACACGTTACAGCTTGGATTCATCTAAGAGACGATTTATATGAGTTTTCAATTATGTTTAGAGTAATATTGTGTTATTCTTCATGTTTTAAAAGTTTTGAAAGTGACGCAATTTCGCAATGAATGTTTTAAGCAGAACATAAAACTATTAATTTACTTCAAAATTGGGTGCCTGCGCGGTTCAAAGTAAATATTTAACTCCTTCATCGTGTTCATTAAACCATGATTGGACGTGTCCAGTTGCAAAAATAAGTGTATTATTATCCTGTAAAATTCCATCGCTTGCAGGAAACAAAATTTGCAAGACGAACCTGGTCACGTAAAATTTCCACATACCTCTGCCTAGTGATACTTTCTTCCAGAGTCATAATTAGTCCGTCAAAAAATCCCGAAACAGCTGCCTATATCATGACAAATCCACTTCCATGGTTGAAAGTTAGAAGAGGATAATCACAATCATACGCTTCTGCATTTAATCAGATTAAATTTTCAATATCTGTCAGTTTCTTTCCGTCTTTTTTTATTTTGTTGAGCTTGTCTTGCGACGTTGTGTGTGTACGCAATTATAATTTTAGACGTCGTATTTCAAGAAATGGCTAAAAGTAAGATTATTTTAGTCACACTTGCTCCGGCAAAATGGGCTCCTGCAGTTTTGCCATTTTAAAAAGTTGAAATGTCTGGCATTTTGTGCTTAGAAAAAAATTCAAAAATTACATGACTTCAATAAAGCTATCACATACTACCAGAATGCATAATTTCTATTTATCGAAAACACCAGTAGTTATAACATAACGCTTACGAAGCACATCCAAAAAGTTCCTTTAATCACAGGTGTTTCCATTATTTTGATAACCATCTTCATATACCTATAATGATCTACGGAAAAATACATGTGATTCATGAATTTTACGAATAACCTGTATAGATAATTTCTTTAAAATTTTATCAAGAAATATTCTCTTATTCTTGTGTATATAAAAATTAAAAAATCCTTAGAGTGTATGTTGACATTCCAAAGTGGTTTGCGAACTTCAGTGGCTTAAGTGCACAATCTAAAAGTTTGATATATTCTGAGGACCCTTCAGGCTGGAATCATAGTGGAAAATTGTACAGCGAAAGAAAAATCTGGAAACAGACTAATTTCTGTTACTTTGATTGTTTTCTTTGTCACTTTACCGTTTCTTTTTGCAAATTTGCTTTCCGTAGAAGAGCACTTAGGAAAGCATCAACTACTGTCAACTGGAGCTTCCATAAGAATCTCTCAATTTTTTTATTTTCATTTCGTTGAACTTCGTGTTGCTTATATCTTTGATCTTATATATTTATAGTCAAAGCATTCTCATTCTTTAATTTCATGGCAAGTTTGTTTACATAAATAATTAACAAAATGTTTTAGCATAGATAATGAATATTATAAAATATAAACTACAACTTCTACTTACATACAGGGCGTTTCACAGGAATTATGGCATTCACGTGTACTGGCTCGACTGAGGAATCTTTCTATAGTTACTAAATTAAAATCATTAATTGGATAATCATTAACAGTTAAAGAATATATTTCTCGCAATTTTTTTCATACACCAAAAACAGTATGAATAAAATTATTTTCATAAAAATATTTAGTACATCATAATTCAATAACATTAGATAAAATACAATTAAACGGCGATAGTAAAGTTATTTAAGAAATGAAAAGGCATTTTATACTGCACACAGGAAAAAGTATTTTCAGACGTACTTTTCCTTGAATACATCATTAATAATATTCAGCCTTGTTTTATTTAATAGACACTACTCACAAGACAACTAAAGAGTGATGACGAAATTTATAAAGATTAAATACCCTGCAAAAAATATTGAAAATCAATTTTTTCAAGGAAAATAAAAACATGAAACATTTAGTAACTTTTATATTTATTCAAGGTTTTATTCTGTAGAAAATTAGTAAAAATTGAAACTAATTTTTGATACACGAGTATTTCCTTATTTTTTTTTTATATATATTTTATTTGCCATTTAAAATGGAAAATTTTTCATTTTTTTTCCATTGAAATAGTTTTTTATGCTTCCGTTTATATTCGCTGACAGCAAAATTTAATTTGATTAATGAAGCAGAAGTTTATACCCTGGTTGATAAAACCAGAAACAAATGAAAGTAATAAAATTTGAATACGTGAATAGAAAGAATTACATATGATGAAATGCACAAAAAGAGCACCACCACACACATACACACACACTACTGTCCTTCAACTACTTTGTAGAAAAAAGATTCACAGTTTATGAGTATCCAATTTATGAGTATTTTAATCTTTTCAGATTAAAAACAGTTTTCTAAGGGTAATTTAAATAATGAAATATGTGTGAGGGAAATAGGATTGAAAACATTTCTCAGGGTGGACAAAATGCGCATATCTTATTATGGTATTTCTCTTATTGAATGTAGTTTTCATAAAAATAAAATATTAACTCATAAGTTGACAAGAAAGTAAATATTTCCTTTAATGTGCAACCCTTGCTATACAAAAGAGCCAATATATAAAACTAGATAATTAACGAGATTAAATGGTATAATAGTTTTGGTCAATTCATTTTTCTGATGGATATTCATAACATGCCTAGAAACATGTTTTTCAATATGAATACACAGTATATTATTTTGATCACCGCTTATAAAGTAGATATAAATATTAATACAGGAAGATGCTGAGCTTAAAATTAAGAAACATATTTTATTTTAGATCCTTTTTTGACATGATGGTTAAAATAGGCAATTCATTTGATTTGCAAAAAAGGGATGATCATTAACTTTCATTCTTGCAAGGTGTTATAATTAATAGGTGACGTCATAATTAGTGAGCTGTTTACATGTTACTTTTGTTAAAGTCTATTGAAACTAAAATAATGTTCACTGAATATAAACGTCATAGAAAATGTGTTGCTTTCGCTATTATTGATACAAGAATCAAATTTCTGCTCTGAAGGAATGTGAGCATGAAATAATTACACAAGTTGTGCATAAAATAAGCTTGCAAAATTTCATATTTGTGTTTAAGATCGTAGTGCAATGAACCCTTTTAAAGTGTTGTATCTTGAGGTAAAACGCGATCTTTGCATCGAGATAATAACAACTCCAATTTGCTCATCATCTAATTTGCCATCAGCCGCAAAAAAAAAGAGGACTTTCATTGATTTACAAAAAGTCAGCGTCTTTAACAAATATTTTATTTATTTATTTATTTTCGATGCATTGAATGATTGAATTTCATTTGTCTGAAACATATACCACAAATCCCGAAATAAATGCTAGAAGAGTTCATTTTGAAGAAGACAATGCAATGTTGTGGAGAATATTCTTATATTATCTGATTAAAAATGATATGAAATTAAGAACAGCATATGTTGTTTGTGAGTAATGTTTTTTTTTAATTTTATTGCATTAAACATTTTCGGACTTCTTAGTAGAGAATAAACGGTAAGAAGACAAAAATTAAAAATTCTTTTATTAATAGAAAAAGACAAAAGTTCGATTTGCTTCAACTTGAAATAAAATCCACGGAATTATACATTTCACACAACATACCATTTTTTAAAAAATAAACTAACTATATATATATTTATAAAGTAATTAATAAACAAAATAAAAATAACTGTGAAAAACTCAAATATTAAATTCGGCTTTTCTCAAACGATATACTCTTTAGACAAATATAACATGGTCAGCGTACCTCACTGCGGATAGGAAGGTCTGAGTTCGAATCCCGGTTTGAGCATGGATGTACTTTCTCTTTCTCTCTCTCCTGTCTTTGTCCTTTCCTTGTATGAGTGGTTGCCTACCCTATAAATGAGAACCTATGGCATGTCTACTTACTTAGGAAGTCGGTCTCCACACCCAATTGCGGTTCAGTTGAAAAAGTCAAGTAGCGCACCCATACTGCCAGTCTAGCTGGCACTAGACCCAAATATTTATTTATATATAGATATATGTATATAACAATATACCTACGTAGAAATCAGGATTTGGTTCTGATAAACCTTAACTTTTAGAAAACTGAAATTCTTGACTTAGCCTTTAAGTAATAAACAACATGAAATTTAAGTGATTGAAACAACAATTGTACTTTCAGGGAATAATACGTCTTTAGCATTAAAGCAATAGATTTGTTGCCATTTTTTCAGATTTTTTAAAATTTCACTCGTAAAGAATTGCAGTAATTATTTACTTAATAAAACATAAATTACCTTTTCTGCATACAGGGAGTGTGTGAGGGAAAAGGATATTTTCTCTAATGCATTGTTGCTCATCTAACACTCCTTCCTCGAGATAATATTTAATTTTGCATTGTTCTTGACAATCCTAGAAAAACATGATTTCTTACAAAAAGAAAAAAAAATACTTCTTAAACAAACCAATTAGCATATCCTTCAAACTATCAATTTCTAAATAAATAGGTTATTTTTCATATTACATTTATTCACTAATTAATTATAAGAAATGAAAAACCAATAAAAATCCATGACTGCACTACAATTGAAAGTAATGATTAATAAGGAATAAATGTTAAAAATAATGAATACACACATACACACATTTATTACACAAAATAAAGAATTACAAACAATAGGTTAAAAACATATATTTATTATATATTGTTTGTTATATATTTAACTCATTTTTATTTAGCCATTTGTTGGGTTGTTGTGAATATGTATTCCAGGACAAATAACCGTTTTCATCTGGAACAATTTGAAAGAATACTTTTAGTTCATGATAGTTACAGAGGAAATGCATTAAAATATTCATAAACTATTGATATCAATATGAAAATCTTGTCTTATAACTTTTAAATGAATAAAGGCAATTTCTATAGCGGATTTTTCCTAGCTCAACTTCATTAATATGGGTGGTGTGAATGTGATAAATATGCAAATGAGAAATAGCTAAAATGAACTGAGATAGAGTTGAATGCATGGATTTTTGGAATCATGCATATTGATAGTGACATTACAAATGGGATATTGCCCAAGTTTAATTCGTTTGGTATAGAAAGAAAGACCAATGAACAAAAGTCCAAAATAAACCGAGAAGAGTGACGAACTTATAATTTCGGTATATGAGCGAGGAATAATTACATTTATGATATCAATATTCAACACTTATTTGAACGATTTGCAATGTGAATGAAAAATAAAATGACCGACATTACCTAGATTATAGTCAGATCATAGTTTCTTTGACTGCTAAAGTTATTCGACCATTTTTTTAACAGTCAAACTTAGCTGAATTCGGGTTACAGACTGTATAAACTTTTTTGGGTGGAAATTATACTTAAACTATCTAAAAGTCTTGTTTAAGGATCAAAACCAGAATCAGGTTCTCAAAGATTAATAGTGGTGTTTTCAATGGCATTTAGATTCAAGTTTAACAGCTATTAAGTATGGAATTCCTAAAGGGAGATAAAAAAATAAAAATAAATAAACTATGCAAGATGATCAAGATTATTAAGCATAGTTTTCAACATAGCTGAGATGAACAGTAATAATTTTCTTTGGTCATGGAAAAAAGAAGAAATATGAAATAACTAAAAAATGAAGAAATTTACTTTCAAATTCTACACTTTTCTACCTACACTTTTCAAATTCTAATTGTTGAATAGTATTTTCCCGATATCCTTAAAGTCCTATTTAAGCACACGTTGGAATAAATAGCAAGAAAGGAAATTCAAATAAAAAGTAAAAAATGACTGAGACTTCAGTCATGGTCATAAAATTCACGCGGTTAGTTGTTGACAGTCATAATATATTAAAGTTCAAATGTATTAGAAAACTCCATAACTTATATCATCCTTATGTGAGGAACTGAAAAGACGATTAATTAAAGTGAACCTGAGTTAGACCGCATTGTTTTTGGGATTTATTCATTATACATGTCATGGAAATTCATAATTACCTGCTCAGTGATAGGCCCAATGCCATTGTCTGCGAACCATGCTCTAGTGTAGTTTCTGCATTTTGTATCATATGGTGGAGGCAAACTTTGCACTTCCGTCTAAGATTGTAATAATACATATGTACATTTAATATAGTCAGTAATGAAGGAATATTTGTCATGAAATTATAATATTAATAGTGAACTGAGAAATAAAAATTTATGTGGTACATTACAATGAGAGAAAGTGTTTTGTTTTAGCTACGTACTTTTGATTCAACTTATAAAGTGCCAAAATGTTTCTTTTGTATTTCGAAGAGATTGATTAATTCAACTATTTAGAATTATTTCTCAAATTTATTTATTACTTTATTATTATTGTAGATTGTCCGATAATTCTTATTCTAATTCTGTGTGATAATCTTGTTTATATATATAGCTGCCGTACACTTTAAAATTTTTTTGATTGGCCTAGTTTTTCAGCTTCAAACCATAAAATTCAATTTGTTAAAAAAAGACAACATATATTTTTGGTTATTGCACTAAATGGATAAAGATGGTTTAAACGATGAATCAATCCTTAGAAACGTGGATTATAAATTTCATTGAAAATTTCCTTTAGAAAAGAAAATGAAATGTCATGTATTTTCATAGTTTTGGTTAAAAATATGCTTTGGTTTGTAACAAATACTTGTAAACGAAATTTCAACAAAAATTTG
>JAPDSC010107452.1:772020-785669 GCA_026290005.1 Latrodectus geometricus
CTCTTTTGTGTCTACAGTAAGTATATAAGTTGAAATAAAACAAATTTCAATGCATTAATAATGTAATTGCTTGATATTTCTAAGCTCTAAAATGATTTAAAAATATCAATATTTTATCTAATGGAATTTTATGAACATGCCATGAAGCTTTAAAAATCATTGGATAACTGTCAATGTCATGTAAGATATCCTTTTTTTTCATCTAAATATAACAAATCAAATACCAATTAGAATAAGTCCTTAAAAGCTCTTTGAAAAAATATAATGGTGTGCTTATAAACATTATGGTGAAAAAATATTATGACAGCACCGGAAACATTTTTAACGGTTATAATAACTATAACCGTTAAAAATGTTTCCTGTACTGGATTCTGTACAAGAACAAACCTTTCGATATTGTCCCATTTATATGCAGTAAAATGGATAGTTGGTGAACTATGTGTTAATAAACTTAAGTTTAAGTGCTGTAAAATCAAAATTAAGTGCTGTAAATTGTAAAAAAACAATTCACTTAAATTACTTAGAATATTTTACACATCAATGGAAAACGATTTTGAAATGGACGCAAAGCTCTTTATTATTATGGAATATGTAAAATACAGGAATTTCTGCGAACATTGTCCATGTGACTTAATATTTTACAATATGGGAAAAACGAATCTGACCATAGAGCTTCGTCCATAACTTGAAAAAGCGATTTATACTAATACGTAGGGACCATGATTTTACGCAATTTCTCATTGTCAGTTTAAGTCCGATTTTTCCTATGGTCTTCCATTACTCGAACCATATCGTCAGATCTTTACAAGTAAAATCGAAACTGGTTTGACCAAGTAATCCTTAGTCACCTGGGTCGAATCGGTTTGTTCACAAAGCCAATAAAAATGTTACAGCCAGTGACGTTTTTATTAGTAAAATCAGTTAACTCAGACTACTACTGCCATATCCCATCAAAACAAAATTTACTTCTTTTGTATTCATAGGCTCTTCTGCAATACTTCCCTACACTTAGCTTTTCTGTAGTGATTACTTCTGTTATTTGATATAATATTATTTGTTTGTTAACACTAAACATCTAACACAACAAACGTCACTAATCCACATCATTAAATAAACGCGGTTAACTATAACATTCTTTATTTGTGGGATCCGCTGCTTGGTCCCTGCTTCTAAATTGCGAAAATTCCTACTTGGCTACTTCCATCTGACTGGTAGAATCTATCTTGGGGCTGGGTACAGAATAGCATGCTGATGTAACAACACAGCCTTCACTCATTTTAATATAAATGATTTTGAGAATACTTACTGGCTTTCTTATCAATACGCTGTGATGCTTTCTTGATGTTATTCCAGGCAGAAAAAATAGTACAGCAAACAGCTGGATGCGCTTCTATATTGGTCCAGTTAAGCAATATCTGTCTTCTGTAAATAGAAAGGAAAATTGTAAGCGAACTGAGATTTTCTTAAAAATATTTCACAAATAATATTAAATTTAAATGTGTACAAGTATACATTTTAAAAGTCTTTCAATTATTTCAAAAATCCACTAATTAAAAAAGCTAGGAAATAATGTTTCCGAATAATAAATATTTAGATTTCCTGTAAAATGTTTCAAAAGAAATTACATTTTTAGTCATTATGTATTTTTGATAAATATTTAATTTTTGCTTTGCTTTTATTAGATAATTGAAAGCTATTTATTACTTTGCTATTTGTTAGATATCTTATTAGAAAATTTCTTGCCTTTTAAATGTTATTATAAATCATTATAATCTGTTATATTGAGTGTAAAAATAGTAAAATAATAATCTGAGGGTTTGTCAATGTTGGTTAAAATAACTAAAAATCGTAGATTTCAAAAGAACAGTAAAATTAATTTTCAGCTTTTAAACTGTATCCTCGAGATAGAGAACATACCCATTGTGAATAGTCCTTTCTTCATACTCCCGAACTCAGGCAGCTATAATAATTAAGCTACAATAAAATAACTGTAGTCTATTCAATGAAATTATTTTCAGTGTCTCATAGGGTTAATTTCTGAAGTTAGTACGGCAATTTCAGAATTTATGAAAATAACAGGTGAAATAAACATACTGATGTTGAGTATAATGAAATCACAATATATTTTCCCATACTAATTTGAAGGAAAAACGCATTTAAACACATGCTATCTTGATCATAGTGTTCGAAATTATGATGCCATAGAAAAGGAAGAAAATATCATTTAATTATCATTAAGCTCATCTGATTTTTGTAAAAGTAACTTATAGATACTATAAAATGTAATATGTTTTATTCAAAAGTTTTTTCTCCACATATTTAATTACTTTTTTTTTGGTCGTGATATACAAAATTTTAATGTCTGACAAAATTTTGATGTTATGCATCAAAGTTTTGTCTATCCCGAACTAAAAATTTTTATTTTATCCTTATTTTTTACATATTAATGCTCAATATATATATATATTTTTTATCTTTATCCGAAATTACAATATATTTCTAAATCCCGCTTAAGTTTTAAGACATCTTTAATCATGATTAACGTAGCACAATAATCTCTATCTAATAGTACAACTGGAATTGCTCTCATTTTATTTATCATGGATATTTTATGCATAAATTTTGATTATGCTAAGTCAGAATTTAAGATTTGCGTTGATAACATTAAGTGATTAATATACACAAACAAAAATAATATCTAAATAAAAGTAACATTAATAGTAAAAACATAAAAAAAATTATACAATAGAAAAATCATATCTTTTATTACCAATTTCCAATACTTATTAAAGAGCACTGCAGTTTCATTGTAAGCATTGCAAAATAATTTCTTGTATTGGAAAATTTCATTCTTAATTCTTTTTTCCTCCAAATTATTTTCACAATCATTTCGGTTGATAGAAATTTCTTTTATTTCAGAATTATTCTGAGGAAACGTTTTCACAATTAACATCAATTCGGTCAAATAATCGTTTTTTGAAAGAATTATATTTGCTATATTAAACATCTTTGCAATAATAAAATTTCCTGTTATACCAAGAAAAAGTTGAAAAACTTTGTCTTATTAACAGTCCATAAACCTCTAACAGAATGAAAATAGAGTTCTCGATGGTATTGTAGAAACATAGGCTAAAAATCTAAAATATTCATTTTGAATTGAAAGAATACAAATAATCACACTTCTCATAAACTATTTATATTTACTCCTTTGCTAGATTTTACCCGGTTACAGTTTTCTCATCAAAAAAATTTGGGATAGAGTAAAAAAAGAAAAAGAAAAAGAAATTTCTGAAGGACAAAAATTAAAAATTTATAATTTCGAAATATGTCTTTAACAATCGAAAATACTGTCTTTTCTTAAATTTCATTATATATATATATATATATATATTATTGTTTAATTAATTATTGAATTTTAAAACAGCAACTTGGTTATTATAGATAATTAAAGAAAAATAGCTCGATTAAAACTCGGCTGTTTCGAAATTCCAAAGAGAAATAGTTCTAAAAGCAGATTCTTCTCATAGTTGTGTTTTAAAACTTCTCCAATATAACTCAAATTCACATTCGAAAAGTTATAAGTTGGTTCAGAGCATGGGAAATGATGTTACGGGTATATGAAAATATGTTGCCTAACTTTTCGCAAAAGAAATAAATGCCACTATTTTATTAAAATGTTATAAAAATCCTCCGTTACACCATTCCATTTACTTACAAAATACTTTTCTTAATTTATGTACAGCAGTCTTTTTTATAAATTTTATAAAAACAATTAATAAAAAATAAAATCTTATAAAAACAGAGATACCTTCGCTGAGCTCCGGATGTTGAGAGGCCACATTTTAAATGCAACTTAAGTAGTTAAGTTACCTTTTTAGGGTTAAGAATATTTTTTTCTAAATGTTCGCATTTCTACGATTATCACGCTTTTTTTTTAAAAAAAGTTAAACTATTTTAAACATGAATAATGTATTCACTTTTATCTGTGCTTGTAATTAGGTAGTTTTAATAAAGTGATATTTATTTTAAAGCATTAAAAGAACATTGAAAGAGAAAGAACATTCTTATTTCTAATCAGTTAATACAACAACCGCTTGTTCTCAACAAATTAATGCATTAAAAAATTTCATTAAAAAAAAAAAAAAAAAAAAAAAAAAAAGCATTTTTAAATTTTCCATGTTTACGATCACTTTTGAAATCGAATATTTTTGTACCTAATCTTTCAAAATTTGCTGCATGTTTCAATTAGAGATTAGCTGATATGCAAAGGTTTTGAGATATTAGCCTTTTTGTGCGTCCAGCAAAGAATGTAATCCTTTTTTTATTTAAAAATTCTTCTTCTAATAATTATCACTCCAATTTGATCTTCCAATGTAAATATTTACGTCTTATTTTAAACCGTAATACATAGTATTAAGATATATAAAATGTATTAAACAAATTATTATTTTACAATAAAATAACCAATTTAGAATCAATATTCCTTAATAAACATAGGTTCAGCAGATTTAATCAAAATATGCATTTCCATAGATAACCTTAAAAATAAAATTATGCTCAATTATTTGATTTTTTTTTAAAATTATTATTAAATTATTTATTTTTCGTATTTGTTAATTATTTATTTTCCGTAACATATTTTTCCAAAATATTAATTTTGGAAATTAATATGTATTAAACGAATCATTATTTTTCGTTCATTATTTATATTTCTGAAATTGTTAATCCTGTTTTTTGTATTCATTGTTAGATTTAATTAAACCTTAACTTCTGCACATAAAAACATGTCTTAAAATTAATAAAAGTACTTAAAAAATTTATACTATCCCCTGGACTCTTGAATGTAGTTTAACAGTTGTGAAATAGAGATAGTTATCAAAATAATAGAAACACCTGAGAATTAAACTGATAATATTAAATTTGTTTCCTAAGCATTAAAAAATAATAATAGCTATTAGTTTTTTTTATGAATAGAAATATTACCGTAGTGTGTGGTAGCTTTTTTAAAGTTCTGAAAAACTACGATTTTTCAAAATCATAAAATGTCGAATCTCTTATTTTCTAAGAGGCTAAATATTAGGATCCCGTCTAAATAGAGCAAGTATAACCAAAACATTCCAATTTTTAGGTGTTTAAAAAAAAGTCTAAAGTTAAAAGTCTTTGCTGTCATGTCTGAAGTCATAATAGTATATACGCAGAGCTCGGTAAAGCAAAATTGCGGGCTGAAGAGATGCTCTAGGAAAGATACTGACGGGTATTGATCCGCATCGTGTCTGAAAAGGAAACAATTTCAACAAAAATGACCGCACAGTTCAATCAGTCTATGAATTCTTCAATGCCAATGATTACAGATAGGAGGCATCTTCATAAACAGAATACTTATGGCAGATCAGTAGCCCCATTTCACAAGCCAGTTATTACAGATGTTAATGCCGAATGCTCTCTAAAATATATCTTACTTACAAAATCTGTTCGATTGATAAATAGAAAAAAGTAATATTGTCTATCAAATAGTCATTCACACATTTCCCTGCAATAGGACGGGTACACGTTTTGAGAACACCTGCACAAGCATATGATCATAATTGTCTCTTTTAAACTGTTAAACACGGAAATGGATCTGTCCTGATATGAGCAGCCATGTTGTAGTTTACTGCTAGACCATTTGTAACCCTGAAAAGAAAGATTACTTGGGAGAAGTATAGAGAAATTTTACCTTACATTGTTCATTCTATGATGCAAACTTTGCTTCCTGAAGAAGATGGAATTTTTCAGAAAAATAATTCCCCTATGCATATTATGGGATTATCCACATTCTGGAAGCTTAAACACAAGCAATTTAAAAACTAAGCATTTGAGAATTAACTCTAAAAATTTAATTACATAATTTTAAGATGCATTGACTATTACTATTACTTTATACAGCCACATTTCCCGGATAATTTTTTCTTAAAATTAAGTTTTATGTATTCAAATGACCAAAACAGATAATTAATTAAACTTTCTTTATAATAAAAATAGAAAGTTTCTTTTATAAATATATGCTTTAGATTTAACAAATCATTGTATACAAAAAATATAAAATATTTAAAAACTTATTTACAATATATCAAATTACTTTAAATCAGTTTTAAAGTAAAATATTTTTCACAATTAAAAAACATTTTCTGAAATTTGTATTACATACTCGCAAGGAATAGTGACGTCTCTTAAAGATATTGAGCAAGATGTAATGGTACATGGATGTTCTTGCTGTTTCACCAGATCCCAACTAAATTTATCAGATGGTCTGTATCTCACAATTTTATCCGATTTAACCTACAAATAATTAATATACGGGAGTTAAAATAAAAAATTACAAGTAACTATGATGCAAAAACTACGCTTACTTAACTTAATGAATAATAATATAAATTAAAAATATATTTCATAATATATATATATATATATATATATATATATATATATATATATTAAAATGATTTTGTTTATAAAATATTTAAAATTTAAACGTTCCTCTAATAACGTTTCCTTCATATGTGAATATTGTATATGCTTGATAAATATTGACAACAGGAGAAAAAAATTCTAAATAAATATTTATACATTTTTATATATGTATTATTTTAGAAATTATACTTATTTCAATTATTTATTAAAAAATGAATGTTAGTTTAATAAATAAAAATCTCATTTTAATAGCTTTTAAAAACAAATATCAATTTTAATGTTTTTGTTTCAAAAGCAGATAATTGTGTGAATGGTCAAGCACATAATTTTAAATATTAATTAATATTATATTAATAATTTTATATTAATATATATTATTATTATTATATATAAAATAATATTATATTAATATATTAATAATTTTAAATATTAATTTTAAATATAATAATAATAATAAGCTCATAATTTTAAATATTTTATGTCACAGAAAACTTATTATTTCCATATAAAGCAAAGCCTCTCTTCTAACTAAATAAATAAATATGATACATAAACTTGTGATTAACGCAGTTAGATAATAGAAATTTAAATCATAAAAGATTAAAATCAAAAATTCACTTTAAGCAATTACTTTATTTACATATATTTCCTTCATATGACCATAATTACTTTTGCAAATTACTAAAACGATTCAACGATTATAATTTTTTTACAGAAAAGTTTCCCTTAAGCTCATTAAATTTTAATAAACATATTAGATATTTTGAAGTAGTTTTAACAAAAATCATTATGTTCTTTAAATGAAATTTAAAGTTCATAATGATTCTTTATGTACTTTAAATTATTCTTGTATTAAAGAGATAAAAGGTTTGCAAATAAGTATCAAAAAGCATGGTAATAATGAATAGAGTTTTATTTTTCATTCATCAACAATTAATTAATCATCCTTTTCATTAGATCCTTTAAAGAATGTTTAGTGACTCTTAATTGTAATTAATTGAGAAAGTCAAGCATAAATTTTTTCTGAAACTGAATTTCTGTTGCATGAAATCATTCTTCTTAGAAAAAAAAAACTCATTGATAATTTTTATCCTTTGGTTGAAAACACGATTCATTAATATTAATTATTATTGACCATTATATTTGATTCTAAATGCATTATTCAAATATTTCCTAAATTTCCTTTTATTTTGTTATCTGTAGAGTAAGAGCTTAAAAAAAGAGGTTATTGAGATTTTAGGAGGGTTTTTGTTTTCCGATAAACTTGGAGTTGGCATCACATACAAGAAAATAAAATCTAGTATCTGCTTAACCAACAAAGAGTAAATCCTCAACTTCTTATAAAGTCATGATTAGGAGAAGTTCAAGTCTAACTCTTTTAAAACTATTATTTTGAAAATAATTTCCTTTCTTTAAAAAAATTCGAAAAGTAAATTCCTTAATAGTGAGAAACTGCTTGTGCAACTTCATATAACTAGGGGAAAGAAAAAAGAACTTTTATTTTTATAACCATATCATACACGAGATGAATGATATACTCCGCATTCTAATGAAAACATAAATATTGCAACACTGCGATCTGACATTTTCCTTTTTCCATAATAACTTAAAACATATTGCTCTCAATTTACCATAACCATGCATGTGTTTATACGCGAGAGATGTTGGTTTCAGCAGCGAAAGATTTTTCCCTTCAGTGTAAGGCACTTTGAAACTAAACAGTTTACTCAAGTTTACTTTCAAGACTTGATGATAGCGTACAGCAATAGGCGATTTCCTGTTATTTATTTTCAATAATTTCTTATTGCATAAATTAAAAATGCAACTGTAATAAAGCTATTTCTGATGCCAGTAATATGCTTGTAATAATAATTCCTACCCTTTATATCTTTGTTTTGTTAAGATTCGCGTATAGTACATGATTTCCATATGGTACGGAATAAGTGTACAAATATAGTAACAACATAAGATGAGAAAAAAATCATGCATAAAGGGAATAAATATGAAATCATCACATGTAGATTTATTAAACTTACCTTTAAGTATGGTTCACCACGATCAGGACAAGAATGTGGCCTTTGGGAACAGAAATCACTTTTGTTTATTGGTATACAATCGAGTTCTCCAGATTCACAAGCTAATTTACGAGGAATCCTTATAAAAAAGAAACAAATTAACATATTATTTTTGACTGTTATTATTTACAAGCTTTATACAGAAATATTGTATCGTTCAAGTCATTTAACGTGGGATACTATATTAAATGAACTCAGTATAATTTGAATTGCTGTGAATTTAATTGAGTGATTTATTTAATTTAATCAACTCAAAATAGATTTAATAAAATGAATTTTTCTATCTATAAAATATAAGTTAAAAATAAAAGTTGTAATTATATTTTTAAGTTTAAAATTATTGATTTCTTAAAGCAGGTTAAAATTATTGATTCAAAGCAGGCGCCAGTAGCGACACCTACATTGTGTTTAAATGAGGAAATTGTTCAGCCGGTTCCTCATACAAAAATTGCATTTGAACATTGTTGCCTGGTGACAAGTTGTTGTGATGCCTCGTGTAAGAAGGAGAAATGCGTACCAGCACCTTTCAGACTTTGATAAAGGTCGAATTGTAGCATACCGGGATTGGGGTTTATCTTATCGCAGTATTGCTGCTCGCGTCGGTCGAGATCCAATGACTGTTAGCAGAATATGGAATCGATGAGTTCAGGACGGTAATACGGAACGCCATGCGGAATCTCAACGGCCACCTATCACTAGCAGCCGAGAAGACAGGCATATTATCCGCATGGCCTTAATGGATCGTGCAACCACGTCACGAGCCGTGAGTCAAGAAACGGGGTCGTTTGGAAGACAACAAGTGTCTGCACAACAGTTCGACGACGTTTGCAGCAGCATGGACTCTCAGCTCGGAGACCATGGCTGCGGCTTCCCTTGCCGCTGCGTCATAGACAAGAGTGCCTTCAATGGTGTGATCAACGACGAACCTGGGCGCACGAATGGCGAGACGTCATCTTTTCAGATGAATTCAGGTTCTGTGTGCAGCATCATGATGGTCGCATCCATGTTTGGCGGTATCGTGGTGAACGCACACTGGCAGCGTGCATTCGCCCTCGTCATACTGGCCCATCACCTGGCGTGATGGTATGGGGTGCCATTGGATACATGTCTCGGTCACCTCTTATTCGCATTGATGCACGTTACATTTCTGGTGTGTTACGACCAGTGGCTCTACCCTTTATTCGAGCCTTGCGAAACCCTACGTTTCAGCAGAATAATGCCCGACCACATGTTGCCGGTATTGTACGGACCTTCCTTGATACGGAACATGTTCGGCTGTTGCCTTGGCCAGCACGTTCTTCAGATCTTTCACCAATAGAAAACGTCTGGTCAATGGTTGCCGAGCGACTGGCTCGTCACCAAACGCCAGTCACTACGGTAAATGAACTGTGGCATCGTGTTTGAAGCTGTATGGGCACCTGTACCTGCAATCCAATCTCTGTTTGATTCAATGCCCAGGCGTATAACAGCTGTTATTACTGCCAGAGGTGGTTGTTCTGGGTACTGATTTCTCAGGATCTATCCAGCCAAATTTTTTAAAAATTTAATCACTTGTTATTTCTAGTTAATATATTTGTCCAATAAATATCATTTTGTTATCTGCATTTCTTCCTGGTGTAGCAATTTTAATGGCCAGTAATGTATTTACAGGTTTTCCCGCAAGTCTTCTCTAATAGTGATAGAGAACTGGACAGCAATCTATTAATATCAGTCGTGTTTAATGATAAATGGAAAACAAATTTATTATTTCTCTCCTTAATCTGGCAACAAATACAGTAACTACATCTTTCACACACCTCGAGCAGTTAAAACTAAGCTCTGTTCTATTTATTTAAATTTTTTTTCTTCTTATTTTCTTATTATATTGTATAATGTTTTAATAGCAATTAAATTTACTTTAATATTAATTATGAGTCTTTCTTCTATAAAAAATAAACGAAAATATCTTTTAGCTTATGGGGTTTCAGCATGCTACAATCACAGTTAGAATTGAATTAACATATTTAAAATATTAGGGTTAAAACATTAAACCTTATTCATAAGAAAGAGGAAGGTTTTATTTTCTTTCAACCTTTAAGATCTTGAAATTATTTGTTAGAGACATCCATGGAAAGAATTTCAAGGATTGAAGTGTACCAATAATTAAATGTTTAATATTAATATTTCTTTTAAGTGTTACTTTAAGTGTTAAAACGTTTATGCAAAATGCATTTTCAATTTTAAATACAAAAATTCATGCAATTCAAATCTTACAATCCTTGGAATTGCTGCAATTGATCTAAGATATTTGAACAATTATGTGAAAATATTTCCTAATATCTAACTGAAATTTGCTTCGCGTTCTATCTTCAAAGCTAGGTAAATATTGATTATATACAAAACATTACATCTTCATGTTTCTAATAAAATAAATTTTTTTTCAAATGGCCAATAGGGATGGCTTCATTTGACTTTAATCTACATTAAAGTGGTTCAACGAGTATAAAAGGGATTTGAAATACTCGCATCACATGTTAAGCTTTCCGATGTTAATGCTGTACAGGACTTGGGGGACTAGTTAAAACAATTTTTATCTTTTGGATCTTCGCATTACTTTGTGACAGATTAATTCAATATTGAAGAGCATCAATACTGACCATTTTATTTTCTACAAGTTCTTAAATCTACCAGAATATTTAATCCGTGCAAAATGTGAACTAACAGTGTTATTCAAAAAGTGTATACAATAATTTGCCTTTTTTATACCCATTTTAGTTACAAATAGTCACTTACGTCATTCCAGTTCAACATCATACTTACCTGTTTAAATTACAGAATGTGATGGCTGGTTGTTCCAAATATTGAGGTTTCGTGACTATTTCATTCATCACTGTCGAGTAGGTGCGGTATAATTCGATGTAAGATAAGATATTATACGTCATTCCACCCAAACAAAGAGTAAACATGGTAAATTCCAAGACTCTAACTTGCCAAGTCTTTGCTCCAACGATATTTGATACACTTTGAATGTAAGATTTCAAAAAGACAAATTTTGCATAACGCCAAAACGTTTTATTTTTAATTTTAGTAATTCTCATCTTATTTGATGTATTCACCTAAAATAAAAACAAAATATTTTGTGTTAACATTAATTACGAAAAATGTTTTACATAAGTCAAACGCATATACATGCAAAGTTTAGTTCTTAGTTTAATTTTATCAAGCTGGAAAAATATATAAATTTCATTTTTAGATTAATTTTATTTTTAAAAAATCCTTGAATTTTTGTAACTATTATGCTTTATACTAAGAAAATAAACATGCATCCATTATAAAATGTTCTCATAAAAATTAAAAAAAATTTTTCAATTTATTAGAATATTATCGTTTGAATGCATAAAAATTTTTTAATATATTACAAACTTTTCAATCCCTCCAGGGCAAATTTTAAAATTAATATAAGAGAAATCAATAAAAATCCGAATAGCCTTTTTGTTGCTTTGGTTAAAAAAGGGCTGACCTAAAAAAGTGCCTTCTTTTTTTTAAGGAAAGGAAAATTTTATAGAAAGAAGTCGAAATGAAACGCGAATAAATGTTAAAAAAAATTATTTCTTGAATAAATTCAAGTTTGATTAATTCAGGTTGAAAATTGGTCATGAGGAATAAATTCAGATCAGGTTTGATTTTATAATAATACATGACAGTGTTTATTTCTCATTATCATGTACAGCGACAGTTTTCAGTTATATTAATTCCCTTTTTCTTATATTGAAATAAAATTATTTTTTTGTGCTTCACCATGAAATTAATCACGATTCAATCATTTTTGTATGGAAGTAGAATCAATTACTAATAAATTCTAGATATATTTGTAGCTGAAGGGTTAGAATTTTAAAGTAATATCTTTTTCGTTTTAAAATTAATCAAAGGAGCCAGGACGTACTAAGATACACGGGAATGGTAACTTTAGAGCATTAGTGTTCCCAGAACATTTTAATAAAAATACCAAGTGTTTTCTTTATCAATTTTTATTGTATTAAGAGTAAGCGCGAATATTTGTGATTTTTAAAATTAATTTCCTTTATGGATGTAGAAAAAATGTGTTTTGGGATTCTTGAGTTAGCTTAGTTAGCTAGTATGGAAGAAGTGCATTATTGTTATTACATCCTTACATTTACCCTTTTATTAAATATGTTTCTTTTTAAACTGGAGTTAGATGCTCGAGAAGACTATAAAGACATTAGTTTCAACTCATTGATTCCAAAGTTTAATGCTTTCTTTATTCAAAATAAGACAAAATTAATTTGAAATGTGCTTATTTTGTTTAAGATAAAAAATTATTTCAAAATAAAAAATGATATGAAAAATATACATGAAAAATTCCTTTACTTTATAGATGATCTTGAAATTTATATTATATTTTTTAGTTTTACCAATAATTTTACGATGTTTTAACACATTCCAATAATGTGGAAGATACAGTGATTAATAAAAGTAAATTATATGCAAGAAATCAATAATATAGAGAGTAATAGATTTTTATTAATACAATTTTGTAAAATATGAAGCAGCGAATAATAGCACATGTAAAAAAAACTTAAATATAAATTTATTATAAATGTACGATGATTGAAATCTTTAGAAAAATTCTTCCTAATATGAAGAGCGGCCAACTTTCATATCCTTAGGTCTTTGATCCAGTATTCTTGTTGAAAATTGGGATGTTGTCTAAAACTACAGCAATGAAAATTATTTTTTTACTTGTAAAAATGCTTAAAGCTTTTAGAATTCTGGAGAGACAATATTTCTTACATTTTAAAGCACACAAAACAAGCTTTATAAAGTTTAGAATCATAGTCTTTATTGATCACATCATTCTATGAATTTGCTAATTTTTGAAAAATTTTCATTAATCTATGTTGTGTCTACTGTTACAAATCATCGTTTAAGGCCACAATATAAAATAAAAATACAATTCAATAATTTTCAAAAAAGAAAAAGACATCATAAATCTCATACAATTCAATAATATTATTTGCGTATCACTTGCAATGATTGTAGCAAATGCAAATAGATAATTCTTGTGAATACATTTTGATGCAACATAATGGGAACTGACAAAATGATTTTCAATGAATTTTTGCC
>JAPDSC010107452.1:790156-810176 GCA_026290005.1 Latrodectus geometricus
CACACACACACACACACACACACACACACACACACACACACACACACACACACACACACACACACACACACACACACACACACACACACACACACACACAAAAACTAGATTTTTCCTTTGTTAAGGTATGGTTAACTATAACAAAGGCACGCAAAATGATTTTCTGGCTCTGATTATTAGTTTGGTTATTGGTTGTGTATAGGTTTGAACAATTTGGATTAGGATTTTTTTTAAATAGTTACCTGATGGTTGATATTTGCTATATTTTATAACATAAGTAATTTTTCCATGATCTGTATAGTCTAAAGGAAAAGTTTAATCGAATTCCGATAAGTAGAGTAGTCAATATAGGGGTCTGAATAAGGTTACATTAATTATAACCCAGCTGTATGTGTGCACACACACATATATATTATTATTAATCTAACTAAAATGTGTGTAGTTGGCTCACTAATAATATTATTTTCACAATAATAAAAAGCATAACTATGTTTCGCAACAAAGACTTACTAGTATTATCAGTTGGAAATTATTAATCTAAATAATTGTATCGTTGTTGTTACTTATTGCACTTTGTGGTTACTTATTGGTTACTTATTGCACTTACTTATTGAAACCAAGCGTCAGGGACTGTTGAACAAAGTGAGAAAGAGCGTCTTCATTTTTTGAACAGAGCACAACCTTCGAGGATGGAAGTAAGATTTGGCTCATAGCTGGCAGTACCATCTGGGTTTTACAATTTAGAAATGACCTTAGGACCTTAGCCTAGAGAAGACCTTAGGCGAGACTTCTAACACACCCAGAGTTATTAATTTGGAATGTGAACATGGAATACATTGCAACCTTGTTATATTTTACATACCCCAGCCGTTATTAATAAACATGACGGATCTTTGCATAAGTCGGGATTAGAACTCACTACTTCCGGTTACGAGAAAGAAGCCCTAACCAACCAAGCCACTGCGGCCCTTCTAAATCATTGATCAAAGTATTCAATTATTAACTGTTGGTGATTATTTGAATTGCCATTATTGAAAAGAGATGAGCTACATAAAAATCAATGACAATTACATTGAATCAACCATATTATTTTAATAAACTTGAGTAATTAATACAAGAGATTCAAGATCCAATCTTCATTCAAACTGTAAAGGATCGTGATTAAGGTCTGTTCAACCGAATTTCGTTTAGCTCTATTATCACACTTAAGATGAATTTCAGTTAATTATAATGATTAGCAACTCATTAATATACTTTTAATCAACCATTCAAGCAAACCATTGAAACTGATTTTGATAAAATCAGTGCCAATCTGATTTACAATCCAATAAATTCTGATTGTAGGGCTTGTTAACTTTAATCTTAACCGTGTTGTTATTTCAAACGAACATTTTTTTGGGTGGATTGCAGTACTGTTTGGGTGGCAGGTTGGGGAGTAGCTTACAAAGATGTGATACTTTAAAATTATTTTTGTTTTATTTTAGCTTCAACATTATTGTATTTTAAATGGTTCACACTTGCTGCGCTTATGGTTGTAATAGCAGATTTAAAAAAGGTGGTGGCCTTGGATTTTTCCGTTTTCCCCATGAAAGATTACGTCGTATTCAATGGACTATTGCTGTGAAACGAAAAGATTTCGTACCTTCAAACTACACTCGAATCTGTGGAAAACATTTTATAACTGGTAAGTGATGATTTTTTTTTACAATGGTGGCTGTCTGCAAGCTAATATTTGAAGATTTATCATTTTATATTAATTTATAACGTTTATGTGTTGCCACTTGATAAGAAGTAAATCGGTTATTATGGTTTCAGTTTTGAATTCTATGTTTTGATGAAGTTTTTAGTTATGTTATTCGTGTTCACTTGCTGATTCCAAATTATAACATTTTTGTTAGAATAATATGTCAAGCCTGGTATTTAATTGTATCCTCACTGTAAAAGTAATGTCTATTAATCTTCATGATGGTCGTTACTATGGCAACTATTCAAGAAGCATGTTTTTAAAATTCTTGTTAAGATCCTGACCCCTGTCATCGATTCCAATTAATAACATAATTTCATGAGTATTTCGAGATCTCTAAAATGTTTCGCAAAAAATTCTGGACCTTAAGTAGTTTTCCAAAAATACTAATTGAATATAAAATATTAATGAAAGAATTGAGAATTTCAAACTGTAATGGGGAAGTAAAAAAATATAGAAAGTATGAAATATATTTGCCGAAATCAACAAGTTGCATAACACGAGCTACTTTTTGGTTGATTTTTCAGAATTTTTTTTCTTTGGTAATATATTTAATATAATTTTGTAACTCTATGTGTTTTGAAATTTAAAAGAAAAATCTCCAAATTTTAGCTTTCATGAACATTATTTTATTTCTGAAATTGTTTAATACTAAGATTAAGTTTTTCAGTTTTATGTTGTAAAATGTTCATCAATTTCTTAATATTTTTTGATGAAGCCATCATATTTTTTAAAACATATACTTTACAGATTAAAATTGCCTAACTATTATATGTATCTTACAATTTTCTTTCAAATATATAAGCTGATGTAAATCCATAGTAGATTTATTAGTTTCTAGAAAACTTAGAGTAAATGCCAAATTTAGCAAATAAATTTTTGTCTTTTTTTCTTTCTTTTTTTTAAGATGAGTATTTTTAGGGGCAAACTTAAGAGAGCTAAGTTGCCCCTTTGGAGAAAACATTTTTTGTTGGTAAGTAGATTATTTTTTTCTTATCTTATGCATATTTTATTACTGATATATGAAATGAATGTCCAACTGCTTGGCAATTCTAAAATGGTTCATATTTATTTCACACAGTTTCTAGTAGGATGTTTAATGAAATAAATTTTGGTAAAACTATACATGAGGGTGCCTCTTGGCAAAGTTGGTGATTTTTTTTTGATGCCATTCTTGTTCATGTTACAGTATTGTTGCCATTCCTGGTTAATGTGCTACCAGGTATGATGAGCAAAATATAATGAAATTGCAAGGAAGGCAATATAAGCAAACTTAATTAACCAAATAAAATGCATTTTGAATCAAAATAAAAATTAAAGGAGTAAGCACAGAAAGAAAGGAAAACCAATTAACTTACTTTATTTAGCTTCATTATCCACACTTTTAGGTACACAAAATTCCTTAACAGCTATTAAATAATCTTTAAATTTATCTTGTAAAGAATTAGTGTACATCCATCGCTACATAAATTCATCCTTTTCTTATCATGATCCCTTACTAATGGATTGTTTAATGTGAGCATTTGTGAACCTTTCACACGACAATTCCATTCAAAGCCATCTGATGGATCTTTATGTTCGACCAAAGACATATCTTTCGCACAAACTGGGCATTTATACTGATTATACTAATTAAATCTTCATTCATACACCAGTCAATCACTTTTTTTCCATTGTTATTCAAATCATACAGAAACTTAAGATTTATTTTTCTTACTGAGGACATTTTATATGATCCTACAAATTCAGATAAGCATTAAAATATAACTCAACGTCAGCTGGATTTTCAAAATTCTAAAACAGTAAACCAAAGCCCATTAAACATTAAAAAATAATGCAGCGTGCATTGAAAATCTAATGCAACATGCGTTGGATTTTTAGATTTAAAAAAATGATAAACCAATCAAAGCCTCGACAGGATCTAAACAAATCAGAACACGATTTGGTTTTGCGCAGCTTGATGATCAATCAGGATCACAACTTGGCAAGAATCAAAAAAGCACCCTAATGTATAGTCTAATCTAAATTTTTATTTAATGTGAAAAGCATCCTTAAATATACTGCATTTATTGTAAGCAATTATCAAAAACCATTTTCTTACATATTATAGGTAGACCATCAAGAGATAAAAATCATCCTGATTATGTACCCAGTATATTTTCATTTGATGAAAAACATGAAGAAGTTGGAGAGAAAACAAGGTTTAAAAAGTATTATAAAAGACCTCTGAAAGATTTAAGTGAATGTCCACTTGTTTCTTCAAAATCGTCTGAAATTATTCCTAATTTTCGTGTTTTACAAAATGAAATTGTTTCTGGTATGTTTATCAAAAGCTTAAAGGATATTTTTTTTATTTCATGCATTTGCACTTAATGTTCTCATTGTACTGTTTCTCAAAATATTATCAAAAAGTCTTTTTCCATTTCAAATTGATCTAGTTGAACGGTTAGCTCTTTAATCACAGTTCACCTGTTTGTGTATTCAATTTCTCCCTTGAATATGAATCTTAAGAATTTCAGAATTTTCTTTAAACATAAATCCTATTGTTGAATTAACCTTTGTACTTGAAAAATGTAAATGAAGCAACAAATTAAACATGATTTTCCAGTTTTAAAAGACTGATTTTCTATTAGATTTTGAATAATTTTGGCACAAATACCCTATAATCTATCAGGCTACTTTTTGAATTTGGTGATATTTTTTGTAGATTTCTTAATTTATCTAGCAACTTGGCTTTTATGGCATCATAGAGATGGAGAATAATAAAAATTATGTAAAATATTTTATTTAGACAACCCTGGTGCTTATATCATCCTGAAGAAATGTAGAACATTTTATTTTACTGTGCCATTTGAATTAATATTATTATATTTTCTTTTTTTTTAAATATTAATATTTCAAATATATATATTTCCGCTTTTTATTCATCAAATTTATATTCATTATTTAGATGTATAAGCTTTTTCCAGGAACTTTATGTCACAATAATGACATCTTTGCAATATTATGTCACAATTACGTCATCTTGGCAACATTTTTCCTTTTCCAAAAAAATTAAAAAATTAACACAAATGAATTATACAGCATCTGTGACACAATTTCTAAATTCATAAATCCTAGATTAATTATAATTATAAGCAGTTGTTTTATTATGCTATTAATCAAAAATTTGTTTTAAAGTCATAGCTGTTAATAGCATTCTAGTTTTTTGTTCAAATGATTATGGCTTTAAATACAAAGTTTCATTTGGATATTTGTGATGATTTGCAATTAATTCAACCCAATGAATTAGTTTTCATTTGCCAAAGATGACCATATAGATATAACTAGTTATTAAAATTCTATCACATTTTATGTTGATACATTAATTAAAGTAAGTTTATTAGATATATATCATTAATAAAAGATGAAAGAAATAATTGATTGCTTAGAAAAAACTGGATACAATTGTTACAATACAAGATTCATTTAAACAAATAGTCCCAAAAACTAAATCTCAGGAAGTTGACGATATTCATGCATTAACATTTTATGAAACTGTACTTTAACTGCTATTTACTACTTTATTTTATTTATTAAAGAGTATAGCTGTATAGCAATTTAAAGTTAAATTTGCATCATAACTTATTTTGAAATTATAAATTTAAAGAGTTTCCTTTTTTTAATGTTAAATTCCAGTTGAAATACAAATTCATGTTTATTTTTTTTATTAGTTCTTTGGTGAAATGTATTTATTTCATTATTATTTGAAATTTTGCATTATTTGAATCATAATTTTAGTAATGCAATTCTTTTATTTAGAGCTTAGGTTTACTCATTATGTTTTAGCAATTAATTAACACTTGATATATTTGAATTAAATATGGGAAAAATTATTTTGTATATAAACTTTTAATATTTGCTATTAAGTATTCATTTATATATGTGTGTGTATGTATGTATAATATAAAATATTTCATCTTATTTAGATTAAATTTGAATGTTTATAAAATTGAAATTTCATTATTTTAGATTGACTTTATAGTTTTCATAAATATTAATTTTTTATTTAATCATTTTTTAGATGGAGCCGCAGAAATGAATTTTTATTTTAATGACTATTTTTTTTTTATCATATTTGAAATGAAAAAATAATGCTGTATGCCTTTATTTTATTTATTTTTTTAATAAATGAGAAAATCTTTAAGTTTCAAATCTTCATATGTGTAAAATACTATTTAAAATTTGTGGTTCAAATAAAGATTTTCAAAATAATTTTTCCTCCAAAATGTTTTGAATTTTTTTGTAAATATGTCGTATTGGCCAGTGTTTATAATGTTATTGATGCCATACATAAACTTGATTCTATTTTTAATATATTTTCCTATGATAGATAATTTGAATATTTTTTCTGATTAATTACTAATTTTTGAGTAATATTTTATTTATTAAAACTAAGATATAAAAACGATTGTTTTAATTTCTTATTAAAGACATTATAGAAGTTCAATCCAAATGCTTTTAAATTTGTGAACATGCTATAAATATACATTTTCTATTTTAGCCTAATAATGAAGGGAAAAAATTCTTGTTTTTATGTACTACCTCTGAATTTAGCTTTATATAATAATAAATTTATGTATAAAGCTAAACTTATCAAGTTTTCATATAATATTTGGTTATGTTAATTTGATTTGTAATTAGATGAAACTGAAAATAAAGAGTAAAATTATTTACATTATTGTCTTTATTTTTTTCTTAATTTGAAAAAATCTATCAACACATCTATGTGGGAGAAAAACTTATCTTTGCAGAGTTCACTTGTTCATTTACTTTTTTGTTTTATATAAATTAGATGATATTGTATCAACTTTTTCTGGTTTGTTTTGACAGATCCATCACCAAGTTGCAGAAATAAGCCCAAAATATATACATTCATTGATACGAATGGAGAAATAATTGGAAGATATGTTGAAAAATGCCCTAGAAAACCTTCAAAAAAGAGAAAATGCAGTTTGTTGAATACTGAAGTAAAAAAAGAGATTTGTGATAAAAGTGCTAATGATTCTAATTCTGAGATGAAAACATGTTGGTGTAAAATCATACTTTCATTTTTATTCTTTTTAATTTAATATGTGAAAATAGAGATATAATATTTGTTCAACTAAACTTCTTAAAATTTTCAAATAAATTATGTGAAAGTTTTATAATTGTTTACAATTTTAATTATTAAATTAAGTATATTTTTATTTCCTTATTTTAAAAAGTAATATATTTATTATTTATTTTTCATTCCCTTTATCAGGATTCTAATGCAAATTGCACATTTTTTATCTCTGCTCAGAAAAATCACCTTTTTTAGTAGTTAATCAAACATTTGTTGACTAAAAGGTAGATATATCTGTTATGTTATGCAAGTGAAAATCTAATCGTTTAGGAAGCATATTTTCACTTAGCAAAGTAATTATATTTAATTATACCTAACTTATAAAATTAACATTTGGTTGTTTTTTAATGTAATTTCTTAATTTTTGAGTTTATTTAAACGTTTTAGACATGAAAATTAGTTTTGCATTCCTATATTATGTTTTTTAGTCTTTTTAATTTTTTAATCGTTTCAACAACATGGTGCATGTTTTTTTTAAATACATACAAAGCTTGAGATTTGACTTTTGCAACAGTTGAATTAAAGTCCTTTTGAAATTGGTCAATAAAATCCCAAACATTTGTCATATTATACAATAGTAAATATTTAAAAATCTTGATTTTATAAGAGTTCTTGAATAAAGGCAATTTATTTGATAAAATTATAATTATAATATTTTCAAAATCTAAATATTGTAAGTTTTGAATCCATCATACAGAAAATTAAAAAAAAATTTCTGCTAGCAATATATGGACTGAGGAAAATATTGGCCATGGACAAAATATTGGCTATTTAAGCATTTTCCCATTTTTTTTCTGGGTGATTTGTGAAATAAAATTTCTGTAAAGTGTTTACTTGGAATTTAAAATATTTTAAATCAAAAGCTGATTGGAAAGAAATCTTAAATTCTGATCCTGATGATGAAGTAAATCATAAATTTCAGTTATGATTATTTAAAAAAAATCACTATCTTTTTTAAATAAATCTTCTTGAACAAGATGTAATTCTTCTGTTTGATTTGTTTTTTCTCCTCAAAAGTAACTCCATCACTTTTTATCTTTTTACTATGAAATATTAGGTTGAAAGTTATATATTTTAACTTTTTAATAATGATTTTTATAATTGTTAATACTTATTTTTTTTCTGGAATTAAGAATTTTTTTACTTACTGATTTATCTCGCATAATATATATCTTGAGGGCTGAAAGCTTTTTAAGGTATTTAGATATCCGCTTTCTGGAAGGAATTTTATGTTGTAATAAAATGAGTGATATTCTAATGTGGCAAAAGGATAGAACTAACCTAAAAATTCTCAAGTGTCTAATCCAACAAATGTGTCTGTAGAAATGCAATACTCATTTCCCCAGTATATAATTTTGGCTGGTATTCACCTTAAAACCTCTCATCTCAAAGAATTTAATCTTATTATTAGGCTATTTTAAGCTTAAGTGAAATGCTTGTCAATCAGGAAATGTTTATTATTGTATTATATTCTGTTTTTCTTTAGTTTTAAGTATTTCATTGGCAACGTGAAAGTGTTTTTTTGCATAGTCTATTGGTATATAGTAATTAGGTAGAAATAATCAGAAAGTTAAAATAAAAATCAAATTTGATAAAAAGAAGTGCAGAATTCATATTTTTTCTCCTTATACACGTATGGTCTTGCATTCAATGCTCAAGAACGCTTTAATTAGTTTTTATTCACTGCAAAATGACTGTGAAGAGCTGTATAAATTAAATTTTTTATTTTTGTGAACATATATACCACACAATCATTTTTATGAATTTGTAGGGACTGGTAAAATAATTCTCTAAATAAAAAAATTGTTATTGAATCTTAAAATATATTTTTTACAAAATCATTGTCCCTGTATAAAGTACTATTAAATTATTTAAAACGATTCTTTGAGTAAAACCTTAAATCAAAAACTTTTCGATTGTAAAATAAAATTTAAATTGAAAAACTAAATGATTAAAAGTAAATGTGCAATGAAAGGAAACTACATAAAAATGAGTTCTTGGAAAATATTTTTCAAAAATTTTGTTCATATGTTGGAATTATAATTATAGCATTTGGGGCTATGTTAGGGATTAGTCTCTAGTTTGTAAAAGCTTGAGTTTTGGAAATAACTTTGTAAAAATGAGCATGTTTATTGTATATATATATATATATATATATATATATATATATATATTGTAAATATATAGTATAATAAATGCTTATATTTGCCTTTTATATATTATTGCTTATAAAAGAATTCTATTTATTAAATTGTGTGATTATTTTTTGTACCTGTCTATTATTATTACTATTTTTCTCTAAGTTTTTTAGGAACTTTTAATTGTTCGTGCTATATAGTATTTTCTAAGTCATATTGTATATAAAATTTAGTATTAATATTTAAAAAATATATATGCTGTAAATGTTTGCAATTAAGTGCTTTTTTAAGACGTTTTTTCGATCAATAACCTTTGTTGTAATCAATCAATTCCAGAAAGGGGGTTACTTTGATAACCTTGGATTTTTGTGAATTATACTTATCTTAAAAATTTTTTTTGCTAATTTAAGCTAAATTTTTAAAGTTATTTTGCTAAATTTCATATTAGTTTAAAGTTTATATTGTACTGGTTAAATTATACAAGTCTGGAAACATGGCCTTGTTTCTCTTTTTCTGCATGATTTTCATTTTAACTGCTGACTGTTAGAATGTCAGATCTTGAAAAGGAAAATTTTATTTGTATTTCATAAGTTTATAAATAATGGTCGTATTTTAGTTTCTATAGCTTTTAGATACTTCCAGAATATAAAAAATCATTCTAGAATAATCTGGAGACTTCCTGAAAATTCAGAATACAACACAAATGCTTTAGATTCTTTGAATCAGTTAAGTTGTACTGAATAGTAATCTTGTTAACTATGAATATGCACAAAAATGTGCAAAGAAATTATTAAACTTGTGTACATGAACATGACAAAAGGAGAAGCGTTTGAGCTCTTCAACTTTGAAGTTTGAATATTGGAATTGAATTTTAAAGGATCTTGTAAAAATTATGGAAAGTTAAACAATTGAATTGATCCTTAAAAATTATCTATTATTAAGGATCAATTCAATTGTTTTAATTTTTTAAATTGACTTGAACAAATATTCCAATATTCTTTTAAAAGGTAAAAACTTTGCAAAACATTCCATTTGCAGGAAAATGCATCTGAAATAAGAGGTTTGCCAAAAGGTTGTTTATATCAACAGATCCCTATCATAGTCATGTGAATACAACTCGTTTTAAAAGCTTTATTTCTAAAAAATAACTGCTGACTCTCTTTCATTGTTATTGGAATGTCTTAAATGAAAAGTGTACAAAATCTTTTAATTGAAATATCATTTTACTTCCAAATAAGTTTCTTATTTTCATAAAGTTGTCTGTAAAAATGAATGGTAGACTAAAATTTTTAATTTACTTTTTTAGTTAACATTGATTCCAATAATGCAAAATCAGATGAAGAAATTCTGAATTTATATAGTCAATTGATTGCATTAGAAAAGCAAAAACAGGATGTTAAAAGGAAAATTGAAGAAAAATTTAATAATTTTAAAAGCTGATATAAGCAAGTGAGTTTTTATTTTAGTACCTAATTTTTGCACAGTTTTTTGACTAATTTTATTTACTGCTTATTTTAAATGTTGTGCTATAAATCTAAAACAAAAATTCTGTTTTAGAATTATTGCTTCAAGTTCATAACACATGTATGATTTTGATGATATAAATTTTTGCTATTTTGTGTTTACAATGAATTTAAAGCCAGAATTTGTTTAATAATTACTTGTAAGATTTTTCTCTCTTCTTATGTTAATATATAATTATGAAATGAATATAACATTTTAATTTAAAATTGCTAAGTAGTTGTATTACTGTATAGTAGTTTAAATTGTAGAGTGACAAATTTTCTATTCATTTAATTATTTTTACAAAGCACAGTGATGTGAGTGCTGCATTATTTGTGCTCATCTGTATGAATCAGCATTTTCTCTGCATTTTAAAATTTATGATTTATATTCTAAAGTTAGAAGTCAATATTGTACTTTTGATTATTTCAAAATCTTCAGTATCATTGTTATTGCAATGATTCCCATCCTACTTTCAGTTTTGAATTGCAGCATCAATCTTATAATTTACCTCTATACTCTATGATCCAGCCAGTTAAATTTGTATCATTCTTATCAAGCTTAGATAAAATTATTTTGAATTATGTTTCTATTTTATTTTCCAAGTTTATGTGATCAACTTTTAAAATCCATTTGAAATCATTTCAATTTTTATTAATTAACCATCATTATAATTTCATAGTATTTCTATTAGTCAGTATTAGTAGATGAAATATTTCTTTCTATAAAGTATTTTAATAATAATTTTTAGTAAACTTTATTTGAAAAATAACTGTGTTAGACATTGGCATCTTTATTTTAACATTTAATTTATTGCAAATATTACTAATTTATCTAATGATTATACTATTAAATATTAAAAAATCAAGTTGATAAGATGTTTAATAATGTATTCATAAAATACTTCTACAAAAATGTTCCATGCTGTTAATTTTTTTATATAAACTTATTTAAAACATTAATAACTCAAATAATATTCTAACTATTAAGTAAATTTAAATAATGATATAAACTAAATTATATGTATAAATATTTAAAAAATGTTCAAAATTTAATCTTAAAATTGTTTTATTGCAAGATATAAGCAAAATTTTATTTTTTGTTACAGGCTTATCCATTTTGTCTTATTTTCAATATGAATTGGATAAAGAAATTTAAAATTTTTAAGCAACAATGATCCATCTTTAATAGCTATAATTAAATTGCTTAAGTATTGATCTGAATTTATGAAATTCAATAACTTTATTAATAAATTTATAAATAAAATGTTTTTTATAGGTGGAATAAAATTTTTTGCATTGCTTCTTGTTTTATATTATTGAATGCATACGCTCATGGTGGAATTATGAAATTGTATATTATATTGGAATCTTCAAAAATTTAATTTTTGTTGTATCTGTAAAAATTTTTTATCGAGTCTTATTGTATGATAAATGCATTATTGAAATATATTGTATTTTTTCATTAATTATCTTGTTATTTTTCTTAGGAATATTTAATATAATTATGAAATGAATATAATTTTTCATAACTTTGTTTATTTAATGTAAATAGTAAGAGAAATGCATATTTCTTTGGAAAATAAATTATTTCTAAAATATTTTATAAACTCGTTTAAAAAATTGCTTACTTGAATATCAAAAGTTAAAACTTTGTCATAATAAATATTTCATTCATCATTTTTTTTGAACTATTTTTAGATTTTTGAAAACAAAATGTTTATGGAAGTGTTTATTAAAAGTAATCAAATAATTTTTAATTTATTTAATATCTAGATTTTATATTTTTTTAAACAATTTGCTTATCAAAGAAAATGTAATCAATTTTCTTTATTATAAAATGTTTTAGAATTCAAGTTATTAATCCAATCATAAAAAATAAAATATTTTCAGAACAATTATAATATTTTAACTATAAAAAATGAACTCCAAAATACTATTAAATAAGGTATTTTTATGAATTTTAATTTTCTTGCATTTTTAATTAGACATTTTTTTAAGGATTTCCAACCAATTTATATGTAAAAATTATAATTATTTAAATTACTTTAATATTACATTGTTCAAATATTATTAAAAAATATATTCAACTATTGTTACTTGGAAATCTAACATATCTGCATTTGATATAGTTATTTTTTAGTGGTAATTGTGCGCAGAAATTTATTAATATGTATTTCTGAACTGATTTAAATTTCAATAATTTTCCGATAAGTTTAAATAAATTTTTTTTTATGGAAATGATTACTTACATTATTATTATTTTGTTGTAGTTTATATATTAACCATTATTTACATTATTAATTTGTTTGGGAATGAGAAAATACTTATCATTGAAAAATAATTTTGATTCTATAATTTTAAGAAATGAAGTGCAAATTTTTGTAATTGATAAAAATTATTTTGTGAATGTATTGTATTCTTTATTAACAAAGTTTGATCAATAAGTATAAAATCTTGAATACTTTTTTCAGAATTATATATAATTGCTTAAAAAATGATAATATTTGATAAATTTATTTCATTTTATGACTGTTTTAGAAATTTGCATTTTTTTAAATGTATACATATTTATTAAAGAATTCTTATTATTTTTAATTTATATTTCAATTTAAACATTTTGACATTTATTGGCAGCTGTTTTTCATTAAATTGAAATAAGTCATTTTTAATCACATAGTAAGGCTGTTTCCCTAAAAGGCATGGGTATATATTGCTTGTGCTATTTATTGCCATTTTAAACTGTAGCGATCCATTGAATTTGCCATCGGGACTATTTGTTTAATTTTCGCTGACCTTATTAATATAAGTTATATGCCCAATAACAAAATAGATATTTTTAAACAAATACCCCAAAATTAAAAATGCAATTTTATATTGAATAATCATTTCTCTTACATTACAAGCAGTAAAAATAAAACCTTTATTTTCATTATAGGAAGTTAAAAATGATATCAAGTTATACAATACTATTTTTCATTAAAGAAATTTTTTCTAATTGGGGCGTCATTTCGTAATGCTTTCTGATAATAGTTATCAGGTATATTCTTGCTATTGAGAGATGATTTTCACTTTATATTTAATTTTGTTTAAATAAATGAATAACCACACATATATAAATAGAATATAGATAAAAGTAGCAAATTTCTATGTTTAGAAATTAGCGAGCTTTAGCCTCTAGCATTTAAATGCGTTAATGTTTAGTGGAAAATGTACACAAATTTTTTGGAAAAAATTTCTCTACTGACCATCTAAATTGCAACACCAAGGAAGAGAAGAGATAGCACAGCAAAATTTATTTGCCAGATAATACGTATAAAGATCGAATTGAAATTATACCTTCTTGGGTAATGTGGAAGCTGACAAAATCGGTTATTAATGCTGCCGTCACATTGTTTGCTATATCTGTTATAGTTCATATAACCATAATCTGCTGCCACAGCAACGGAATCAAAGTTTGGAATATATCCTTGGGGTAAAGCAATCCATGTGGGTACCACGTGTTGCCAAAGTTGATCTGGTGTAGCTGTAGGTGTGGATTACGGTCCAGTATTTAAGTATGAACCATATATTTAAGATTGGTGATAGATCTTGAGAAGACACAAGCCCAGGGAGTGGTTAAACCTGATGAGTTAAGAACTTTAGGCCATTATGTACCACATTGTTGCGGATTGTCCTCATGGTACATGCCTGATCTCAAACGATTATCATATAGGAAAATCACAGGCTCTAACATCTCAAAGATGTTGTTCTGGCTGTCCAGTATACAATAGTAGTGCATATTAGAGGGATGACAGAGTGAAATCTAGTACCATGCTAAATTATGATGCTGTGCAACATAGTAGAGGAACAGTGTGACGTAACAGTTGACTCCGATCACTGTGATTGGCGCAGCTTGTCCTTACTTGGACCTTGCGCCATTAAAATCAACCAACCAACCGATCACTGTGTTCTTTGAAATAGAAATAGGAATCGCTAGTTAAGATAATGTTCCATTCCGTTGTTTATCGCACCACTGGTGTTATACAAGCATCTGTGGTTTTGAGTTCAGGATAAATGTAGCAATTGACGCTTTATGAACATTGTACTCATCTGCAAACGACGCTAAATGATAACAGCGAAGACCGAATAATGGGAAATAAATTGAATCTTGTGATATGATTCGTTATGTGGCTGAGTATTACATCACCGCTATGACTACGATATGCCTGCCATTACGTACAGTTTTGCCACGAGATGAAAGTGTGATCAGTCCTTTGATCGCCGTCCCTCCTGCACCCAGTAATTATAGATCAGCATCACAGTTGTTTGGTTTCGTTCAACATGATCGCTGATTATCCAGAATGATTCCTATAGTGAACTTCGTATTCTTTCTTGATCGAACTCAGAAACTTGCTCAAAAGCCGTTCAAAATCTTATTTACTGGAAGTAAAGCGTAGTCTTCGGCGTCAAGCTCAAAAATTGGATATTGCAAAGTTTAAATACGAGAAAAATTTGCATTTGTAAATATCTTCTTCCGTTTTAAGCGAAATTGCTTATACCGTTATTTTATAAAAGACTTAATTATAATTGTTTTAATCAGTGCAATTTTTAAAATCAGAAGTTTGTTAACAAGGTAAGTAAACATTTAATCTCATAAAAACTCTCTCTTTTTTTAAGCAAACTAGTCTTTTTAAATAAAATAGATATTGTTAGCAAATAATTATTTTGTAAGCACTATACAAGAAATATATGCAAAAAAAAAAAATAAATAAATAAATAAATAAAAAGAAGATTAATAATAATTCATTACAAATCAATTTTTACTTTCATTTTATTGAAAAATCAGGTACTGTATATAATCTATAATTTTTTCCTGCTTCAAAATTAAATTTTTAAAAACAGTTTTCAATTCATTATGTTTTTAATTGTTTAATCATCTAATCGTTCCTACTTACGAATTAATTTCATTAACGCAGTTCAAATAATCTTGACTTATATCGTCAGATTTCTTAATTATAATCTGTTACAGTAGTTTTTTTTATTATTATTATTTTTTTATTAAAGCCTGCTTGTCAAAATGATTCACAAGTTCATGGCATCTAGAATATCTACACACATGTTCATAAATGAAGGATAATGCGGGAACTGGCAATTAAAAGTGCAGAAACAAAACATGATTTTACTTATGCATTAAACAATTGAGAAGAAGCAAAAAAGATGGTGTATGTATGATAACAGGCATACAAACCCCTATTATATCTCCTTGGAGCATTAACACCCTATATCGCCCATACAAGTGAACAGTTGTGAACACATTTTCTTGTTTGCCACATAAGCACTCTCTTATGTTGTCGTTATTGCGGCGTAAGCTCGGCGCGTCATCCGTATCATATAATGTTTGATCATGTGTATGATATTCTTACAGGTGGCATTTCCAATTTACGTGTTCTTCTGGATAATCGCTTAATTTATTGACATGAGATTAAGCGATTATCCAGAATAGTTTATTATTAAATTATAATTAAGCGATTATCCAGTAGAGTGATCATAGTTTGGTTCATAAGATGACCCAAACTATGATCACTCCTTTCAAAAGTAAGCCGAGTTGGCACACGAATGGTAAGCTTCTTCAACAATACGTGATTTCGAATCCCACTCTGCGCTTGGATATTTGTAGTAGTTTGGAATCCACTTTAAATCGTAGGTCCCGGTAAAATTAGCCCTCGTGTGCAAAAAGTGAGCGTTGAGCGACAAACTAAACCTTTCAAAAGTACCTTGTGATATATTTGGACCTAAAACTATTGATTATATTCTGATGCATGGACTGTAAAACGGGAGTTAAATTAGGCAGAAGTAATTTCAGACGAATTGCTTTAAAAAATTCGTGATTTTTTCATCAACAGTGCAGTTAACTATGTAGAATTGGAAGTATTATAAAAACATTAAGTTTCTCTCAACCATAAAGTAAAAATAATGAAAATTAAACGCGAGTGGAATATTTGTAAAAATAAATTTGCCAAAAGAAAGATTTTTCAAAATGTAAATGAGAATTAAAATTATATGCTTTTATAACCTATGTTAGGTACCAGCCACTAGTGCATAAAATCGTGAGTGTTCGTAAATTAGAGGTTCATATATAAACAAGCGTCTTCTGTATCACATTCATTCTTTGAAAGATTGGTATCAAAGTAGAATAAAAATTTAATGATAGTTAAACAAAAATTTCATTGGTGTACCCTCAATTTTTTGCGGTAGAAATCTGCTTATGTTTATTTGAAATGCCTCTAAAAAATTTTAGAATTTTGTCATTGATTTTTCTTTATTTTTACTGCTAGTTAAACCTTTCGTTATGCCTAAGAATAAAATTACGTTTGCACTTCTAGTTAATGTGTTATTTCGATTGAAAGTAGGATTTATAAAATAAAAGTAAGGTGTACCTTCAGTTGTTTGTGCCACTGTATGTATGTGTGATTTCCTTTCAATAAAACTGACAATATTCATGTCTTGTTGAGGTACATTTTTGAGTCATCAGGGAAACATTTAGAAATTAGAGTTTCGCTGCGAAAAATGTGATTAGTAATATGATAAAATTTTATTCTTTTACTCGATTACTTTTTCACAAGTATTACAAACTTATGTAAGGCAATCCCCCTTCTTTCCAGTTTAAAAAAGCTTCAATACCAAATAGTTGAAGTCGTATTTTTTTTTTATAAAATTTAAGTCTCACATTTTTTTTTTAAATATGATCGACTTAAAGTTTTATGAAATGAGAAGTACTAGTTGTGCACTACAAAAAATAAAAATAAATTTTTTAGAATAAATAATGAATTTTCTCTTCATGTATACTTGATTTTAAAATTTGTTTATTTTTTATTTCACATTTCATCTTTAAAAAAAATTTTATTCTTTTAAAAGACTACAGATGTATTTTTATATTATTTTCTTTCAATTGAGTAAAAATGTTTCTAATTGATTCATTCCTAATAGAGTAAAAATATCGTCGAATGAATTATAATATTGTTTAAAGAGGAATCACAATGCAGTTTTTAAAATTTTAAGGAAAGTTATCTCATTGAGAAAATTAATTTAATACATGATTCAAAATAAGTTATTGTTTAACGAAGGAGATTTTTTCAATTATCTTTGAGTGATTAAAGTTCCAATTTAGTCAAATATACTATATGATAAATAAAATACTCTGAGCTAATATAAACAAAAGGCATTTATGGAATTTTGGATTTGCAAAAGATCATTAACATTGAATAATATAAAACGTAATTATTGTGTAATTTAAGGAAAAGAATAAATTCGTTTTGAATCTTTCGGTAGAAAAGAGGCACACCTTCATCATTCGCAATTTCTTTCTAATTAGAATTCTAATCACAAAATACTATTGACAGTTTGGTTTGATTAGGTAACAATGAAATTTATATCCTTTTTTATAATATTTGGAATAATACAGAGCTTATTTTAACTTTTACAAACATTATAATGATTTTGATATGATTGTTAATTATTAAAACTAGACTCAGATACTTTTTTTACTTGTTACAGCAATCGCCGATATATTTAATGAATAATAAATCTTCAATTTATTTAGAGTTACATTTTTTTTACATTAATACTGATTCTAAAACCTAAACAATTTCTATTAGAATTCAAATAATTTTAATGAATGTTTTTTTTTTATTTTATCAATTTTAATTAAGTAATAAATTATCAATTTTAATGAAAGTATAGAAAAAGGCAACAATAATTTTTTATTTTATCTTATAAGCAGACTTTTACAAATATTTTTACATTTAGAATATATTGTTTGCAATAAAGAAGCAAAATATTTCATTTCAATGGAATATTTTGCTTACTTATTGCAAACAATATATTTTAGAATTAATGATAAGTTATCAATTACACTACAATTATTACATTTAAAAACATCAATGAAATTCAACGTTTTGGTTTTGGCACTGATTGTAAGTCATTTCATTCAAGTTAGCTTTCACTTCCAAAAAGTGAAGGATATATGGCTGAAGCATAATCCCTAGATTCGGATGAAGTCGACGGTAAAAATGGGATGAGGTAAGGAGACAATATGTGCGCGTATTGGTTATATATGTAGCGGCATTGGCTCATTAGTTGTTTCGACTCCAATTCCTGAATAATACCAATTATATGAATTTTAGCTTGGTTCAAAAATACAGAATTCAATGACTTAAGGATCGGTGCGATTTCATACAAAAAAGCGTCAACAGGATGTTTATCGGTTTCTTCTACTTTTGGTTTCCTTTCTGCCTCTTTCTTTGCTAATGAATGTAATTTTAATTTGTTCATTGAAACACCTTGTTGTTTTTCTACGCAAGATGTTTTTCGTATAAGTGATAAACTTCTGAGAAACTTGTCTTTGTTTTCAGAAGCACTGATTGAACATGATCCAAGAAAGTGACAAGCATTGTTGTTATTTTCAGTAAAGATTTTTTGGTTCTCTTTTCTAGTATCCTCAAATATATTGTTTAGGCTTAGGGTCTGAAAAAATTCTTCGGTATCCATCTCCTGGGAGTCTTCGTCATATTTACGTGCATTATTTTTATCTTCGTTAGAGGATTTGTCCAGTTCAAGCGGTTGAGATAATAGATATTCAGGAATGTCTTCATATTTTAAGTTTCTGATCCTCTCAGCGGTTTGTCCAGATATTGCCATTATAATCTATGCAATCATTTCTTTCAATGGAAATTTTTTAGTTGTTTTCTCCTATATTAATCGATATATCAAATTAATAATATATTTAATTGCAATATTTTTTATGAGATGCACATAATTTTCAAAATTATTTTATTTAATGTAATAAGATGTGAGATAGTTTGCTATACAAATTACTATCAATATATTATTGTATTGATTGCTTTTTTTACTTTATTTTACAAACATTAAAATCAATATTTTTAACACAGGCAGTCAAAAAATTTTGTTTCACAGAAAATTCTATTGTTAAATAGCATTTGGCTTAACATAAGTGTATATAATAAATGTAAAATATAATATTTTTGGATTTATTTCTTCCTATTAGGAATTTTTTTTAATATTTTAAATAAAAGTTACTTCAATTTTTATTTTCTATAATTATAAATGTGGAAATTCAATAGTAGTTGCGTTAAGATAAATGATATTTTCAAACATTTGAAATACTCACTTTTTTTTATATTTTTGTAATTTATTCCATGTGGGGAAAAAGCACTTATAGGACTAAAAAGAATGATAGGTACACATTAAAAAAAATAAAGCCTAGTTCGCGCTAAATTTTTTGTTTTAACAAAAAATTAAAATCATTTTTTAATAGAGAGCGCATAATTTTTATTTAATTTAAAAAACATTTAACTCTCGAGAAAGAATACTTTTCAATTTTTACATATTTATAAGATTAATATTGTATAAAATTTACAGTATGTGATAAAATTATTCAATCTGAATATTTTTTGAAAGAAAAATTAAATTTTATTTGTTTAAAGAGTAA